>JABUQX010042094.1:35000-50000 GCA_015478945.1 Trachelipus rathkii
ATCTATTTGAATCTATTGATTCAAGTCACATTTCACGTATCATTTTGGATAAAACATAACATAAAAACAAATCTATATCTTTATACACTGCATCAATATGATTACGTAATAAGTATATGCATAATATATATATATATATATACGTACTCATTAACTCAAATAAATGTTATTATAACATTCCATTAACCAATAAAAAGCCGAATTACTTCTAGGCACATTCCTATGCTGCAACTAAAAACATAATGCCTTTACCCAAAGACAAACCAACACACCTTTTAGCACGAATAAACTGATTAACCATATTAACAATCAGTTCCACACAACTTAATTTCTTAGCATGTGAAGTAAAATCTTAAAAACCTCAGAGATCTTATATATTTCATATCAAAAGCTTTATAATACTCATCATACTTACCATTTCACTACAACTCTTTCTTATACTAAGATCTATACGATACTTATCTCTTGAACTACTGAAAACCAAAGACTTAATTATTATACACAAAAATTATACCACATACCATATGTGTATGTTAATATAATATTATGATACTAATTATTAGATATTAATACTCTAACGTTAATACTCATAAATTAGTTATTCACTAATTATAATTAAAATGAATATTATATACTTAATATGTCCATCACTACTGAACTAAGAAAACTAATTCGAGCTCTCTCAACGCGACAACAGCCTTGTACACACCTTAAACATGAATAAGACGCAGTTCACATTGATCTTCACAAGTTACACACTTAAACAAATAACAACGATTTTTTAGAAACAGTAATGGTTTAAACAAATATTGTACATCACCAAATATACGTTTAACCTAGTCACCATCATTATTTTTCTAATAAGACATATCTTATAACATATCTCTAAACTAGAATAATTATATACATCTAGACATTATACATACAGCTCATACATCTCTCTCAACATATCACACTAATCAACCACGACACATATCAATCACCACACACACACACACGACACACCACCAACACGCAAAAAACCCGTAAATTTTTTACGTGTATAAACATTGAAAAGTATAAAATGTTTTAGTAAAACAAAAAACTTAAAGAAATAAAAATTATAATACATATATAAATTATATTCTACATAATAATAAAATAAGAAAATAAATACTAAATAGTTTTTTAATATTTTTAATATAATTTATAATTATATAATATGTCTTAGAACACAAATTTTGAATAACATTATCTTTAAATATTAATAAATTAATTTAATTCAATTAGATAATAGGTGAACAGATTCTGATTAAAATCAAAATAGTGCGGTAAAGAATATTCATCAGAATAAACAAAATTAAAATAAAAAATTAAAAATTAAAAAAAAATTAAACCACAGAGTAGACCTTCTCAATACGTGTCACTGAAGAATACATCCTCCCAAATAAAAGATATAGTTATGAAAGTTCAAACATTTATAAATGACGAAACTTTAAAATAACATATGAAATAAAAAAATAAACTCGGGCCGAGACAAGATTATAACAGATAGATACACAAAGGAACAAATAACATATAACTAGAAGAATATAAAAAAGTAAAACATATATCATATAGTTATGAGAATCACAAAACTCACAATCTGATTTATTCCAAAATACAAAGAGGAATAATCTTCTAAAAAATTAAATCAATAATATTATAGAAAATATTAACCATCAAAGAAGTTATAAATGAGCTAAATATAAATCTGATATAAAAAACATAAGAACGGACACATCGCTCCAATTTTGGACGAATTATAAATAAGAGTAAACAAAACTAGCCTTCATATTGTGGTTTCAACTTAAAAAATGAAAAATTAATTTAATATTAGTTAACGGGATATAATAATATTAGACATAAGAACAAAGAAGGGCATACTGATGCTTCTTTATAGATGGGTATTTAGAAATGCTCTTAATAATAAACATTGGAAAGCAATTAAAAAGCGCCAAGCTTTGATGTCGGACCAAGCACTTTAGTGAGTTTTTCTTTCAGGTTCATCTGCACCAACCAATGCTCGCCATTATGCGCGTTACTCAAGGGAGCCAGAAGGCTGGTTTAAAATGCCCGCTTAGCCCTTTATAATGTGAAACTCCTGATTAAAAAATAATTACCTTGTTTTTTTAAGCATTATATTCCTCTTATGTGTGTTGTTGGTAGTGGAAATAGTGGTGTAAGTCTTATATTGTCCGTCTTTTATAGAATTCATATCCTGTGATGGTGTGTAGTAACTGTGGTGGTGCTATGTTCGATAATTATTTCTGATCTTTGGTTCATGCTTGGACTTATATTGGATTGCCTTCAAAGCACAGCGTAAACAAATTGGGTATCAAGGCTAGTGCCATCGACTGCCAAAAATTATCAAGTAGTAATTACGTTGATCTTCTTAAGAAGAATTTGCATTACACGCGCAAAAAGTCCAGGAGACTTTAATATTTTTAAATTATACTAAATTAAATCCCCCTGAAGTATTATGATTACTCTGCAATTCTAATCAGTATAAAGCTTGACATAAGAAGTTATATTAATCTTTAAAAAATAAGCGGTTGAACAGTCGATGACACAACAGGTTCTAGCAATTATTCGGGGTGTTTTTATTGGCCCAAAAATTGCCCCTCACAAATCAAAGAAAAGGATGTTTGGGACAAAGCTGGTGAAAGTTGTACCCTTAAATTTCTTTTTAATATGTTAAACCAAACCCTCACAGTTTCAGAGGAATCAGGGCAAACTTTATCCAACAAGGATAAAAGTTTACCTAAAAATTCAGCAGCATATTTCCCTTCCGAATAACCATAATGGAAGGACAAGGGAGCCAACCAAGCAATCAAACTGGCGTGCTTTAATCACAAACGTAATCTAGCACATCAAAAATCCAATAATAAACCAAATTACCAACCTAACCAAAATAAACCTAATTATAACAACAATTTTAATAGGTTTAATAATAATAATCCCTCTACCAACCAAAATAAACCCCATATTATAATAATAATCAAAGTAACCATCAAAATCGTCCTAATAATAAATATAATAACATCATTTTTTTTAATAATAATAGTCAAAATAATTTTATAAAATGTCACTTCTGTAACAGCAGTCATTATACCGCCAATGTAGTCTATGAATATCCTTGGAACTTCGTAACCAATTTGTTCAAAAATCATCATTGGTGACGTAAAGGTGTTTGCGTAGCAGTCACCTCTGACACCGTGAATGTGGTCCCGAAACGACTGTTAAAAAAGTGTTTTTGAGTTAAGTTTTCGAGTCTCAGCAAATAAGACAGCTATCTACCATCCGCTCATTTGTCCTCCAAAATAGTATATAACCACAATAAAACCTAACTCAATATGTTACAACATTACCACACCTATACTCTGCTTTCAAAATCACCCATTAAACTCAACATATATTGGCTAGACTAGGCCAGCTCTCTCGGCTGGTGATAGGCTCTCCCTTATAGGTCCCGATAACTATAAAGCTATAAAATATATGGCAGACAAACGCATCCCAATACCTTGTTTTGAAAGTATTCTTGTGACTCAAGAGTTCTTGCAAGCCACGAGTATACTCATCTAATATCGAGAGATCTAAGTGGCACATACACATCTCAAAGTTGTTTTTCCTCCTATAATCCTAGTCTGTAAGCATCTCCATAAACGAATGATAAAATAGAAGACTAACAGTGCACCACCTATTTCTCTCGAAATCTCATATTTGCTTATTTATGAAATACAGTTAACGGTCACTAGATAACTATCATCATGACATAAGGGATGGTGTGAGTGTATTTCCATTATCTGTCTTGTATTGAAACATGCATATCTGTATAGTAGTATATACTGATATCTCTTTTCCTATACAATCTTAATAAAATACTTTTGTGTGATTCTTTTACAATAGTATCCACACAAATGCCAAGACTCAAGTACTTGTGTGTGACTCCTCCTCATTGTCAATAATTACTTTTATAATTTTTATACCAACTTTTATATATAAGTGTCTCCAGATTACGTGATATGGCTTTGCTTTCTATAGAGTTATCTTCTCACACAACACTTTTCTCCTATTTCATTCGGCACAACATAAAGTATAGTGCTAATTGTATTTAAGTCCTCTAATTATGAATGTCACTTTTATTTGTTTGTGCAAAACATTACCATTTTGCTTTCTTTCTTGGACTTGTGCGTGTGATTCTCTGTTTTATTCGTCATTAATGTGTTTTTCTTTTATAGGGTCAAGTATGTGTTCTCTCAATTTATTTTTTTTTAGATTCTTACCCATATATTAGTTTAATGTTTTTTCAGTTTAAACTCTTTTAGTTTCTATATTTTTATATAAGAGTTAGATAGATATTATATATAGGAAATTTGATTAAGACCAATTTATTAATAGGATAGTCACATTATTTGTGGCAAACTACCATTTGCTTCTCGTGGCGCTGATTCTCAGGTCACCATAGTTTTTCTTTTAGGGCAGAAGTCCAATTTTTTTGATCCTATAGTTAGTTTTAGTAATTCTGTTCATAAAAATAGTAATAATTCTTGATTTCTCCTTATAATTGAGGAGGAAGAACCTTTATTTTTTGTTGAAAATCCTCTCATCTATGTAACTGAGGCTGAGGACTCTTTAGATTTAAATCCTTCACCTCCTTTCGAAGATGCCGAAGGAGGGGAAGTTGTTAATAATGGGCATCATGTTTCTACTATTTCCTAAGAGGAATATTTAGATTTAGTACTTAGGTTTAAGGTCTTATCTGCCTCTGACGAGGTTTGTGAATTTCCCCCCTTCTGAAAATACAAAAAAATATGAATTTTACCTCAACTGAGGTTGATGAGGATTCTCACCCTGTTAAAGATATTAATATTATCCCCTCTGAAAGTATAAAAAATGTGAAATTTGTCTCCCATGAGACTTGTGAGGACTCTCAAACCTTTGAAAATATTGAAAAAAATTTTTATCTGCTTCAGCTGAAGCTTTTAGTACTGATTCATCAAATATTGAAAATGTAAACAATACCTCAGCTGAGGTTGCTGATAACTCTCACCCTTTTGAAAATTCTAGAATTAATAATATTGTCTCCTCTGAGACTTGTGAGGACTCTCACACTTTTAAAAATATTGTTAAAATATTTTATCTGCTTCAGCTGAATCTTTTAGTACTGATTCTAATTCAATAAAAAATATAGAAAATATAAACATTTCCTCGGCTGAGGATTCTAATACCCCTCCTCCTGTAATTACAGAGGAAGAATATAATAAAAACTCAATAGACGACCTCGATCGTTTATGGTCTCTCTCCCACATTGGAATACTGCCTGATGAGCAGTTTACGCTAGCTGAAAAAACTACCCTTGAATCTTTCAAGGAAAATTTACGCTTCAAAAATGGAAAGTATGTAATATCATTACCATGGCGTAAAATTTTCCCAATTTACTAAATAACATCTCTAAATAACATCTCTATAACACCTATTGTTATTACTCTTTGTCAAAACGTCGATCCTATAGTGTATTGAAACGACTCAGGACTGAACCCGAATTATTAAAATCATACAAAGATGTAATAAAGAAACAATTGTCCCTTGATTTCATCGAGGAAGTAAAATTTTCCACCCCCTTCATCCTGATGAAAATTACACTATTTACCCCATCATGGGGTACGTAAAAATTCCTCTACGACTTAACTCCGTTTAGTCTATGATTGCTCATCCAATAGCCCAAGCTTAAATTTCTGTTTAAACATTGGTCCGTCTCTGATAACAAATTTGGGTTAATTACTAATAAAATTCAGAATTAAAAAATACGCAACATCATCTGGCATCAAAAAAGCCTTTTTAGGTAATCGTTTGGCAGAAAAGGATGGAGATTCAACTCGTTTCTAATGGGTCAGATATCCGTCTGACCCTCAATCACCTATAGAAACATATAGGTTTAAATCAGTATTATTTGGAGAAACTTGCAGTCCATTTTTATTGGCAGCTTGCCTCCACCACCACGTAAATAAATCTCAAACGGCATAAAAAGATGCCATCATCGAACAAATATATGTAGAAAACCTCTTTTGTACATTTGACACCGAGGAGGAAATACAAAAATACATTTAGAAACTAGGTCTTTGTTTTTAGAGACTGGTTTAGAACACTGCCAATAGGGCAAACTCTCTTTCAAACTCAAATGGTTTCGTCAACTACATAACGCTACCAACACGTCCAAACAACGTCGAAAATAGATGTCCGTCCTTAATAGATCACATCTGGGGGAACCTAAATTGGAACGTTAAAACATACATAATAAAGAACGATATATCCGATCACTTTCCATGTCATGCAAAATTTTACTTAAACATAACCAAAAACTTCACAACCATAAAATACAGATTTGATGGTGAACATCAAAGACTAAATTTCATAAACAAAATCAATCCAATTGACTTTTCGTTCATATACAGCGAAAACATCAACACCGACGAAAAATTCAACTCTGTCGTAAACATATTAAATAAATGCTACGACGAATCATTCCCCATTAAAACGAAAAAACTTGGCGTTAAAAGAATTCAAAACCCATGGCTAACACCAGCTATGCTAAACTTAATAAACCAAAAGCATAAACTCTACCGAAACTATGAAAACAAAATTATACCATTTTAACTGTATAACACATATGATAAACAATTAAAGGCAGTTCTTAAGAAAGCAAAGAGAAAACACTACTCTAGCAAATTCCAGGATTGCTACGAAGACTCGAAAGCTACTTGGGGTTTAATCAATAAATTAATGAACAATAATAAAAAAACTCCCAATGTATAAAAGAGCTGAATATAAATAATCAGTCAAAAATCGACCAAAAGATGATCACGGACGGACTAAATGAGTACTTTGTAAACGTCGGTAAACAAATCATGAGAGACAAACCCCCTAGTCGAGCATCATTTGAAACTTTTCTCCCGGACTACGAGTCTCATTTCTCCTTTATCTACATCACAGACTCTGAAGTAAAAAAGGTAATCGCCAGTTTAAAAAACAAAAAATGTGATGTTCATACTATTCCCAACCGCATCCTCAAACTCGCTGCCGACAAAATAGCCACACTTTTAAAACACTTATTCAATGAGTCATTTTTGACAAGAGTTTTTCCAAATATTTTCAAAACAGCAAAAGTGATCCCTATACCTAATAAAGGTAATCTATCCCTACCAAAAAATCATAGACTAATAGTTATCACAAATACGATTAGTAATTTATTTGAAAAAAATTTCAATCAGTTAACAGAATATTTTATATCAAACAACATTCTCAGTGATTCACAATTTGGATTTAGAGAAGGACGCTCAACTGCTGATGCCCTCATTTGCTTAAACGAAAAACTTTACAAAAAATATAGAAAATAAAGACTCCTCTTTGTTATTATTATAAGATTTCACAAAAGCATTTGACATGATTGATCATGACATACTACTAAGTAAAATGAACAAAATGGGCTTTGAGGAAACAAACTTACAATGGTTTAAAAGCTACTTAAAGGAGAGATCTCAATACGTAAAACTAAATGAAACTAATTCAATTACGCTTCAAACATCAAACGGCGTACCCCAGGGATCAATTCTTTGACCGTTTCTATTTACTCTATATACAAATGATCTGCTCAACTCTCATGACGCTTTTTCAGTCTCATTTTCTGACGATACCTCCATATTAATAAACGACAAAGATGCCGAATCTCTATCTCGTAAAGCAGTAGACACATTAACAAAAATAATGAAATGGATAGATGTTAATAAGCTCTCTTTAAATTGAAGTAAAACATCTTACATTATTTTTAGGAACAAACAAATTAACGATTTAAATAATAGAATTAACAATGAAGAACTAAATAGGGCTCAAATGCTAAAATACTGGGAATAACATGAAAGCTGACATTTAAAGAACATATTAACAACATAGTTAGCAGACTGTCGACATACATGTATATGCTAATAAAAAAAAATATTGTACCTCTTTCCATTCTTAGGAAAATATGCTATGCACTAATACACTCCCACTTACTTTACTGTCTTCCTATCTACGGAACCACAAATAACTCAGTAATCAACCATGTAATTGTAATCCGAAAGCGATTTATTCGGGTCATGAGCAATACAAGAGACTTTTACAGCCATACACAACTATTATTCAAAAACCTAAAGATATTGCAGTTTAAAGACTGGCTAAATAACATTATCACTCCTGAAACAGATACATAAAATTATCCATAACAATGCATGCGACTTCTTGCTAACAAATTTTCATTCAAACAAAGCAAGGCCTGAAGCAAATCAAATAAATCTAAAAAATAATACTTACATAAACCCTCAATTCTATAGACTAAAAAAAAGTTACTCAAAGTGTCAGCTACAAAGCAGCTAAACTGCACAACTCACTGCCGCAAGACATCAAAACCGAAAACTCTACCAAATCTTTTACAAAAAAATAAAAATGTATTATCAAAATAAATATTAATAATTAACTTACTCAGCGAT
Source organism: Trachelipus rathkii (assembly GCA_015478945.1). Classification (NCBI taxonomy): domain Eukaryota; kingdom Metazoa; phylum Arthropoda; class Malacostraca; order Isopoda; family Trachelipodidae; genus Trachelipus; species Trachelipus rathkii. The sequence goes on from JABUQX010042094.1 coordinate 43,544, forward strand.
TTAACGTACGTAAAATCTAGCTACTACCATTATTATTATTATTATAGTATTATATTATTAAATTATATTATTATTATTATTATTATTATTATTATTATTATTATTATTATTATTATTATTATTATTATTATTATTATTATTATTATTATTATTATTATTATTATTTATTATATTATATTATTAATTATTATTATTATTAATTATATTTTTCTTTCGGTTTGGGTATCGAAAAAAGCTATTAATTATTAATAATTGTTATTATCATTTATTATTTATTATTATTATTATTATTATTATTATTATTATTATTAATTATTATTATTATTATTATTATTATTATTATTATTATTATTATATATTATTATTATTATTATTATTATTATTATTATTATTTTTTATTATTATTATTATTATATTATTATTAATATTATTATTATATTATTACTATTATTATTATTATTATATATATTATATTATTATTTTTATTTTCTTTATTTTCTTTATAATTGTTATTATTAATTTATAATAATTAAACTTATTATTATATTTATTTTAATAATTTTAAATTATTATTAATATTATTATTATTATTATTAATTATTATTATTAATTATTATATTATTATTATATTAATATTATATTATTATTATTTTATTAATTATTATATATTATTATATATTATTATTAATTATTATTATTTTATTATTATTTTATTATTCCAATTACAATTTTTTTTTTATTATTATTATTCTTATTATTATTATTATTCTTATTAGTATATAATTATTATTATTATTATTAAATTCATTATATTATTATTATTATTATTATTATTATTATTATTATATATATATTATTATTATTATTATAATTATTCCTTAATATTATAATGGGTTATTATTATTATTTTTATTATTATATTTTATTATTATTATTATTATTGTAATTTTTATAATTATTATAATAATAATATTATAATATTAATTTTATATACTACTACAAATACTATATATATTATAATATATATTTATATAATATATAATATATATATATCTATATATATTATTATATTTATATATATATATATATATATATATCAGAATATCTATATATATATATATATATATATAATATATTATTATATTATAAGCATATATATATATATATATATATAGTATATATATATATAATATGCTATATATATTATATTATATTTATATAGTAAATATATATATATATATAATAATATATATATATATATATCTATATAATATATATATATATACAACATAAAATATAAATATATACATTTTAATTATATATATATATATATATATATATATATATATATATATATATATATATAAATATATATATACTATAATAATATATATAATATATATATATATATATATATAACAATATATAAAATATATATATATATATATATATTATATATATATATATTTATATATATTATATATATATATTATTTTTTTGTTATTAATTATTATTTTTATTTATTATTATATTATTATTATTATTATTAATTATTATTATTATTATTATTTATTATTATTTTATTATTATATTATTATATATTATATATTATTATTATTATTAATTATTATTAATTTTATTTGCGGGCGGGGATTATTGAGAGCATTTATTGGAATTTTATTCATGAGTGGGTTGGGGCCGGGATTTATTATTAAGTACCTGTTTAATTGGATTCATTTATTTCATCATTTAGTTTCTTGTTTATTGGTTATTTATTTGTTGTTTGTTTGGGTGTGTGGGAAGTGAGTTTAATTTTATTTTTTTATTTTTTTTGGTGTGGAGATTTACTCTTTTCTCGTCTCTTTTTCTTTTTGTAGATATTACGGCTCGGTGCTTCCCGTTTCGTGGCCCGGGATGGATTATACCCTAAATTAAGCGACTTAACAATTTCTACTTTACATTAATGTTTAGTTCTTGATATTTTTGCCTCCACCTTACGCTAATCGATATCCTTATATAGCCATACAAATTTTAAATTGGGATCTCAAGCAATTAAAATATACTTTTATTATAACATATTGATATATAAAGAATTGATCCTTAATAAGTACATGTTTATTACGCCCGAGCCAAATCTCCAAAATAAAGCACAAGTCTGGGGAGTAGAGATCTTCCCCACCACAATATTCAATATGATAAATAATAAATAACTCTTCCAATATAAGAGAAACATTAAACATTAAAGAAGATAAATAATTAAGACAAATAAGAAGATATCCAATAAAATACACTAACATTCTTACAATATATTATGATAAATAAGAATTGTTATCAAATAATTCTCTATCTATATGAACTCCTCGATGCACTTAAACATCATTACCTTTATATCAATTATCATATAATCTAATTTTCATTATATATATTTCTAAATAATTAATAAATTATATATCAATTGTGAAAACTTGTAAACATTTGTAATAAAATAAATATTTTACTGTTATTGATATATTATATATTATTATATTATATATTAATATTTGATTTATATTAATAATATATATATTAATTATCTATATATGTTTATTAATTTATTATAATATTGTTTTATATTTATTATATAATATATTTTATTATATATATATTATATCTATTTAATATATTATATATATATAGATTATATTATATATATTATAATATTTAATTTATTATATATATATATATATTATATATATATATATGGTATATTAATATTATATATATATTTAATATGTATATATTATATATATATATATATATATATATATGTATAATTATATAATTATTATTTTATATATATATATATATATAAGTTATATATTGATATTAATATTAATATATATATATATATATAATATATTATTAATATAGATATTATTATATAATAATATATATATATATATATATATATATCATATTATATATATACTATATATATTAATAATATATAATATTAATATATATATATTAGTATGTAATATATATATTATGATATATAGTATATATTATTAATATATATATCTATTATTATATCTTTATATATATATTTATATATATTATTTATTAATATAGTATATTATTATTATATATATGTTATTATAATATATATTATTTATTTAATATATATCAAAAATATTATTTATATTAATAATAGTTAACTATATATATACATATTTTAATAATTTAATGTTAAATTAATGTAATTAAGTTAATACCTTTCATTGCTTTAATAATAAAAAATTACAATAGTAATTAAAATAAATAATTAATAATGAACTATTAATAATAATAATAATGATAATAATTATATTATTAAGTGATATATAATCATAGTGAAACATTAAGATGACATTATACGCATACCGATAGCATATCATTAAAATAATTTCCGTCAATTACCATATTACAATCTATTAACGGTCAACATGACCTGCAATAAATAACCCGCAACCGCAATTAATCATCAATAAAATAAGCAACCCTCATCTCTAGAAATAAAGAGGATATGATTAGTAGGAAATGTAATATTTATATATACTAGTAACAATTAATTGGTTTATTTTAGTAATTATACATATGAATTACAATATCATAAATTTAAATAAAATATAATATATAATATTTAATTATATGATATGATTTGGACTATGCAATATATTTTATCATAGTGGAATTATTAGATAAATTATTAAAGTTTAAGAGATTAATAATTATAATATATATAATACTTGTAAATAATTATCTTAAATTTCTAGTATGGAAAGTAGAAAAATTCTTTCACAACTCTCTCCATAATATAATAATTTAAGAAAGTTAAATATATAACAAAAATAATAATAAATAATAGTTAAATTACTATTAATCTATAAATATATCTAAATAAATATAATAAAATGTAAAAATATAATATAATAATAAAATTATAAAATAATAATTAGTAATAATATATAATTAATACTAATAATAAATAATAATAATATAATAATTAAATATAATTAAATTATATTATATATAATAATAATATATAAATATAATATATATTACCTTTTTCTGTTTTAGATAATAAAATAAAATCAAATAATCATATAAATCAACGACTATAATAGGTGAGTATTGCTAACAATAATTCCTTATTAGATAATTAATAATATAAAATATAAATAATATTAATTAAAATTAAATTAATGTTGTTAAATTCTAATTTTCAGTACAGCAATAATAATATTAATATATCATAATATAATTATAATACATAATATAATATATATATAATAATAATAAAATAAAATAATAATAATAATATATAATTATATAATATATATAATAATAATAATTATATTAAAATTAATAAATAATAAATATAATAAATAATAATAATTAATAGGTGTGTGAGTATTTATCGATATCGTTATATAAATCTAGCTACGTAAGTTAATATATTTAATATATTTATTTTATGGGTTAATTACTTCAGTATTTCTTATATGTAGAAGGAATTGGTAGAGATTTATCCGTATTTTTGATGCTTGAGAGGTATACTTGGCGGCATGATGTAAGTTTGTTAGCAAGTTTAGCCTGCTGTTAATGACTGACACTTTGAGTAACTGTTATTATTAGTCTATCTAGAATTGTAGAGGTATTATTATATGTTAAGTATATTTAATATTTTTAGTTTATTAGATTATTTAATTTGATTTGCTACTTCATGAGCCTATATATTAGCTTTGTTTAGAATTGATAAATATTTATGTTAGCAGAAAGCGGCATGCTTGTTATGGTAATTATTTATTGTATTCTGTTCAGGGTGATTAATGTATATATTATTTGCCAGTCTTTATAATAAACTGCAATATCTATTTAGAGATTTTATTATTTAGAATAATAGTATTGTTGATATGGCAGTAAGAAGTATCTTTTAATTGTCATCACCCGAATAAATATCTGCATTTCGGATTACAATTACATGGTTGTTATACTAGAGTTATATATTATCTGTTCCGCACTAGATCGGACAGACTAGAAATATAGTAAGTGAGTGAGTGAGGTATATTAAGTAGCATAGCATATTATCCTAAGAAATTAGTGATAAAAATGTTTTTACTATTTTTATATTTTATAGCATATTACAATATCGTATGTCGATCAAGTCCTGGCTATAACATGGTTTAGTAATATTAGTTACTCTTTAAATAGTAGCTTTCATATGTTATCATAGTTCCTATGTACTATTTTAGGCAGGTGGGAGCCCGTATGTAGGGGGTGTCGAGTTGGGGGGTGTGGTCTTTAGTTTGAGGAGATCGTTCCAGGTGGTGGTGGTGGGTGGGGGGGGTGTTGGTGCGCGCTGAGAGGCAGGAGGGGGGGAGGGGAGGGGGGATGGTTGAGGAGGGGGGGAGGGGGGGTTGGGTGGTGGGCGGTGGGGGGGTGGCGGAGGGGGGTGGGGGGGGTGAGAGAGGAGGGAGGAGGGCGGTGGTAAGAGGAGGGGGTAACGATCTAGGCGGATTGTCGGGGATGAGTGGTGGGGGGGGGGGTGGTGGTGGGCGGGGACTGGGGCGTGGGTGTTACGAGAGGGTGGGGGAGTGCGTCATCGGTTGGGGGGTGCGGGCGGTGTTGGGGGAAGCGGGTGGGGGTAGTCGGGTGCAGGGGAGGAGGAGACTGAAAAGCGTGGCGGAGGAAGGTGGTGTGATGTAATGTGGTGGGATGAGGGTAGGGGGTAGGGTAGGAGGAGGACGGTCGAGAGGGGAGAGGGGGGAGTGGCCGTGGGGGGGGGCGCGCCGCGTTGTGGAGGTGTGTGGGAAGCGTGTGGGAGGGGTGGGGCGAGGTTGTAGGGGGGGGTTAGGGGCGTTGTAGTGGGGAGATCGTCGTGCTCTTTGATAGGATATGGTCTCATTAACCATCTGAGGTCTAAGAGTATATGGGTTTCCTAAGCCCATTTATGATTTTCATTCATATTTAACTCTTATAGTAGTCATGTCACAGATCAATATCATATGTCATAAATGCTTTTGTGAAATCTTATAATAATAACAAAAAGGATTAGTGTTTAATTTTTCATAATATTTTATATTGTTATATAAAATATTTGAGATATCGCTCAAATGAGAGCATCAAAAATTTAGCGTCCTTCTCTAAATCCAAATTGGGATAGTAAGGAAATTGATTGGGGCGGCGTCTCGGCTGTTGTGTAATTAACTGAGATTGAAATTATTATTTCAAAATACTTTAACTAAATCGTATTTGTGGATAACTTTAGTCTATGAATTTTTAGGTAGGAGATAGATTACCTTTATTAGGAATTAGGGATCATTATATTTGCTGTTTTATTCGAAAATATTGAAACCTATCTTGTCAAAAAATGATCATTGAATAAGTGTTTTATTAAAAGTGTGGCTATTTTAGTATATCGGCAGCTAGAGTATTG
>JABUQX010042094.1:55000-59925 GCA_015478945.1 Trachelipus rathkii
CAAATATCCCTTTCAATAGCCACTGATGAAACATTAACTTTTGATAGTATAGTTTAAATCACTAATAATTTGGTATCAATGACCACGAACACTAATTTGACCAATAACAGAGTAGCAGAGCCTCCTAAGCTTGAAAATGTAAACACTTCCGTTATTCAGAGTTGTTGCCCCTTAAATTTGGATGTATTAAATTTAAAAAGTAAAGCCCACAAATTTGACAAATATTGTTCATTTTGTAAAATGAGCAATCACTCAGATGAGGAATGTGGATTTCAAAAACCCGAAACATTTCATAAATATATATTTAAGAATTCTTGCTTTCAAAATAAGCCTAATTTTCAGAATAAGAAAAGAAAAACTAATCATATGGAGGATAATTGTTATTATAAGAATAAATTGTGTTTTAAATGTAAGACTCCTGGACATTTTTCTAGAGATTGCAAGTCACGGGGTTCTAAGGTTCAAAATATGCTAGAGCAAAAACTATGAAGTCCATTTTGCGGTGATGATCATTTAATGAAAGATTGTTCTGAATTTAAACAAACAATGAATTTAAACTAAGGAGCCCAAATTTACGCAGGGGGAGAAATGGGCTAAAGTAGATAACCCTGTACTTTTAACATTAGAGGAAACAGGTGTTACGTTATTTATTACTGTAAATATAGCTGGCATAAATATAAGAGCGTTATGTGATATGGGTGCCGAAATTTCAATTCTTAGTAAAAATGTATATGATAAATTAAGATTACCATTAAGTTAGAGTGACATTAAGTAAGTAGGGGACTAACTAAGAATAAAGGTCAGGAAATAAAGTTCATGGAGAAATTAAACCTAAAATAAAAATAAGTGATTTAAATTTTGTAGCTTCTTTTAAAATATTAGAAGAAGTAGGATATTCAGCTATTCTAGGAGCTGACATTTTAAAAACAAATTATTTAACTGTTGACCTTAATCGACGCCACCTAATTCATGCACCCCAAAACCAAGAGTCTGTGATTTTGAATTTGTATAAATGTGGAGATGTACTAGAAGAAAATAAAGTTTGCTTGAGTGTTGATGTTGTTATAGCAGCTTCCACTATTAATAGAGTGCCAGTTAAAATTGAAAATTTACAAATACCGAAAGGTATTGTTTGGTGTGAGCCAATAAAAAGTAAAAAGGAAGTATTGTTTTCTTCGTGTGTGTATGATTTAAGTAGTTGTGGTTTTGCCCTAGAAATTATCAATCTCTCAAATATAAAAATTTAAGTTTAAAGCTGGGGAAATTTTAGCTGCAGTGCATGAGCTTCGTGTCAATAAAAAGAATAATATTAAAAAAAGTTGGAGTGATAGTTCCAGTTACATTGATTATGATATTTTATTTAATTTAGGAGATACTGATTTAGAAGATAATAATAAAGACAAAATAAAAACTATTCCTAAAAAATATGATAACGTAGTAAGTAAATCTGATGATAATGTTGGTTGTACAAATGACATATCCCATACAATTAAGTTAACTGATAAAACACCTATAAAACAATCGCCTAGACGAGTGCAGGGTCCCCTTATGGATGAAATTGAGGAAGAGTTATCAAATATGGAAAGTAAAGGAATAATCGAACGTAGTGATTCCCCGTGGTCATCACCAGTAGTACCAGTTAGGAAAAAGGATGGTAGCATTAGGTTATACATAGATTATCGTAAACTTAATGCTGTTACAATAAAAGATAGCTACAATGTACCTAACCTAATAGATGCAGTGTATCATTTAAAAGGTACTGAACATTTTACTACATTAGATTTAACCAGGGGTTATTATCAGATCCTTGTAGATAAAATTTCTAGAAAATATACTGCATTTTCAACTACTAAATCCCACTGGGAATTTAAAAGATTACCTTTTGGATTACCGAACGCTCCTGCAACTTTTCAAAAATTAATAAAATTAGCGACAAAACATTTTTCTTGGGAACGTGTTATTTGCTATTTGGATGATATATTAATTTAAGGTAAAGATTTTGATGATCATTGAGTCAATTTTGAAGAGGTGCTTAAGGTTCTATTAAAATTTAATTTAAAAATGAAACCTTCTAAAAGTTTTCTTTTCAGAAAAAAAGTAAAGTTTTTGGGACACATTGTTTCAAATGTTGGGTTAGAACCAGACCCAAATAATATTAAAAGTATTTTAGATTTTCCAGTACCCAAGACGATAACCCAAGTTAGATCATTTTTAGGCCCAGTAAACTTTTATAGAAAATTTATTAAAAATTGTGCAGAAATTGCGAAACCCTTAAGTACGATAACAGGTAAGAAACGCTTAGAGTGGACCCAAAGTTGTCAAACATCTTTTGAAAATTTAAAACAACAATTGACATCCCCTCCTGTTTTAACATATCTAGATTTGAAAAGTGTTCATCCATTGGAGTTAGTAGTCGATGCCTCAAGTAAAGGTAGTGGGGCTTGTTTAATGCAGTATCAGGAAGGTGGTAGATTATCTGTTGCGTTTATATCTATGACTTTCTCTGATGCTCAGGTTAATTACAGTGTAGTTGAAAAGGAGTTGGCTGCTTTAAGATGGGCGGTCAAATCACTTCGACCATTCTCATATGGTCAAAAATTTATAATATATACTGATCATCAACCTTTAAGTTATCTTTCTAATATGAGACAGGTTGATGGGAGAATAGCACTAACCTTAGAGGATTTATGCCATTTTGATTACGAAATACATTATATACCGGGTAAATTAAATGTAAAAGCTGATGCTCTTTCCAGGTTACCTTATGCAGAAGACATGAAAAATTGTAATAAATGGTCAGATGCAACACCCATAGGTTTTGAGTTGGTTAAAATTGAGGGGGAGGTGATTCATAGTTTAAGTGTTTTTCGTTATTTTTGAATGGGAATATTAATGAATACATGGAAATAAGACAAATCGCAATGACAGAACTAATAGATAATGCTAAAAAATATATTATAACTTCAAATAAAATCCATAATTAAAGCAAGATTGGAAAAGCAATGACTTTCCAAGATTTAACCGAAATATTACTGTGGATGGACTACATCCATCACCAAAAGCCGTAAGGATAATTTGGAATAGGATGGAGAGATATCCAAAATACTTGTCACAAAAATGCTGCAAAATGAATCTGACCTTACCTTTACTTCCTCTTTTACAACCACAAGAAGATCTTCGAAAGAAACTAACAAATATAAGAATAAATCAACGACTACATTCGGACACTTCCGAACGAATATCGCATTTGGACCCCTCCGAAGATATTTTTAAGATGAGAAAAAAATTACGGACTATCTAAACAAATATCACAATGGCGTCTTTAGAAAAAAAAGAGTTGTAGCGGCAAAAATATTACACAAAGAACAAGCTCCAAAATTGAGTGTAGCAGCTAGCGGTTTAGTTGATAATTCCTTATCTTCAATACTCAAATATTATTGATACAGAAGCAGGAGTTATAGAAGAAATAGAAGAAGAATTGTAAATTGTATATATATCTTATTTTGTTAATAAAAAAAATTAAAAAAAAAACTTAGTGGAGGGAAGTGAAATAAGAATTTTTCTAATAGTTTAAAACTTTTCAACAACAGTTAAAGCTGTTCAACAACAGTTAACTGCTTAAAACTGTTCAATAACAGTTACATGTAAACATATTTAAAAATTACCATACATTATTGGCACCCATAATATTTAAGAAAAATAAACTCGTAATTGCCAAAGCTTGGTTATGACGTTGCTTAAAAATCTAGGTAAAGCAATTACAATTTGATCGCTAAAAGGATAACACCTAATAGGCAAGGCGTTCGGGTAAGATTATTTTATACTTGTAACTATTTTTCCTGTTTCTACTTATTATATTATTATTATTATTATTCATTATTATTATTATATGTATTATTATATTATTATATTATTATTATTATTATTTTAATTATTATTATTAATTATTATTATTATTATTATTATTATTATTATTATTATTATTATTATTATTATTATTATTATTATTATTATTATTATTATTATTATTATTATTATTATTATTATTATTACTTATTATTATTATTATTATATAGTATTATAGTATTATTATTATTATCTGATTATTTCCTAATAACTATTATGAATTATTATTTATCTATTATTATTCAATTATTATTATTATGTATTACTTATTATTATTTATTATTATTATTATTAATTGTTAGTTTTATATTATATATAAAAGACTAGATTATTAAGTTTTTAATTATTCAATGATATATTTTCGTAGAACGTTCTATATTATTTGTGGACGGATTTTATCCGGCCATAATATATTATATATATATATATATATATGTATATATGGGTATCGGTATTATTATCTAATATATATAATATATATATATATATATATAATATATATATATATATATATATATATATATATATACTTATATATATATATTATACTACTATATATATTAATATATATATATTATAAGGGTTCGTATATTATTATTATTTATTATTATTATTATTATTATTATATTATTATTATTATATTATTATTATTATATTATTATTATATTATTATTATTATATATTTGTATCTAATCTAGTCTTATTATTATTATTATTATTATTATTTTTATTATTATTATTATTATTATTATTATTATTATTATTATTATTATTATTATTATTATTATTATTATTATTATTATTATTATTATTGGTTAGTTATTATATTATATATTAAAGACTAGATTATTAAGTTTTTATTATTCAAATATAATTTAGTAGGAAGTTTATATTGTTTGTGACGGATTTTTCCCGCCACATATTGCCAATGAAAACCTTGACATAAAATTGGAAGTCGCTCACATCCATAAATGCGTAAACATTTTTATTTTACAAACTATTTAAAACTATTTATGTAT
>JABUQX010042095.1:0-22806 GCA_015478945.1 Trachelipus rathkii
CAACACACCCCACAACAGAGAGAGAAATTGTGATATGAGTAGACTTATCAAAGTTTCATGTACCTTTGGTCTCTGAGACAGCATTAGCAGTATGGCTGAGAAGACACCCACGCTACGACAATTAAGTGGGATTGGCCACAGCGGACTGGAGTCTAAAATTATTGTTAGTGATAGAGGCAAACACCCATTGTGAGATAGATGTTATTCAACGTAGAAATCCGTCCGGCCAAGTTAAAAAATTTAATTATTAAAAACAGAAATTAGTTTTTCAACACAAACAATTACTAAAAAGAGATTATATACCTTGCAAATAAACTGTTTTCAGCATTTTCTTAAGCTTGTGCTTCTTAGTTCTGTGAATCGATCAATCAGCGCAAAAAGGAACCAAACCACAAAATTGAACTAATAACAATATAAAAAGGTATCATGGAGTGCAAGGAAATCATTATACGTCGTTAAATATACATAACTTAGGTATACAGATAAAGCCAGCTTGTGGACTAATTTGTGTTGCTATATGGGTTCGTGAGGATCTTACTCGTGGAAAACTCTGACTAATAATTCGTGCGAGATCACTAGTATGGTACAGTGAAACTACTGGCAAAATTGGCTTGGCAGTGATGTCTTCAAAAGTTTATAATTCTAATAATCTTAATTAACTGTACACTATTCTAATGTTAAATTTATAAGGAGGTAGCATGGGGTGAGTTACTCAGAGGTGATATGGCGAGCGTGATTTCATAACTCAGGTAATTATATCTACTACTCATGATAACATTTGTAAAGTCAGCCGTTACTACTAAGGATATCATTAAATATAACGTAAAAACTCATGATTGTGAGAAGTGTAAATTAAATATTGAGGGGTTTGAATTCGTGAATAGCAACTTACCGTAACAGTCAGTAATCTACATAAAACTCTCTCTCGATACTTCTCAAACTATTTGAGGAGTCTGCTCTGTTGTAATAAATTTAAGAATATATATAAACTCATAAATGCTAATCTTGAGTTTTATATGTCAGTTATTTTATTAATTTACTATACTTATGTGTTAATACCTAAACTAATAGATTTTTTTTACACTCAAAATTTTTTTCTTTTTAATATATCACGATAATTATGTGAAAATTTGTGAAATATGCATTATCTATTAATAATATATATTTATTGCTAAGAAACTGGCTTGTGTTCAAACCACGTCACAAAACATGAAAGGTTTTGTAGGGTATATCAAATTAAGATACTCTATCTCTTTCATACTTCCTTCCAGATAATAAAACACCAAAAAATAAATTCGCAGTCTCAAAATATACTTTTTTGTAATAAGTTAAAGAAAAAATGCTATAAGTGTTGTAATCCTCAGGCTTCATGCTCATTTCTCTGCTAATCACTCAAATTTTAAATGTGGTTGTAAGAAAAGTGCAAGAAAAATCTTGACACAACAATCTCTCATTGGTTACTACTTAAGAAGATAATATTTCTATATCATTTATAGAGAGATTATCATTCACGACGAAGCTACGAGTTGCTCTATTAACTTTAAACCGGCCAATTTAAGCCGAACTTTGTCGTGAGTGTTTTTTACAGGCTACTTATATATATATAATAGATATAATACTAAGATAAGTTATTTATAATATATTTTATGTTAATATATATATGACTTATTGGGCTCGATGATACGGAGTAAATAGTGATAGATAAGTTATGATTAAATTTATATTTCCTCTCTAATAGTGGATACACACAACTAAACACTTTAAGAACTCAGTACGAATTTACAATACACTCTTATGACTTCTAAAATACAAAACAGACACTAAAACCTTCAAATAAAAGCATATCTACTTATGACCTTAGACATAAATTCCCATTTTAGGTTGAAATTGCAGTCGTTTAAAAATTATACTTCAAATTGGCAATTTCAACTATCTTCGAATAGCAAAATCCCTTTCTATTAAGAAACTATTTCTATTAAGAAACTTAAGCCAAATATTGATGTAAAATTTATTAAAAAGAATAAGTGCTTGAATGTTTTTTTCAGTATTAAATGTTTTGTAGGAACATCTACAATATGTATCTCTATTAATAGTTATATTTGCAAAAGATGGCAAGCATTTTTTTATAATTTTTTTTAACATTACTTCAAATTATTTTCTCAACTTCGCAATTTATGTTAATTTTTTAAAAACATTTTTATATTTTTGTAATTTATTATTTGCAAACATTATTTTAACTGCATCATAAGTAGTTAGTTAACCGAGATCATGCCTGAAGTATATAGACGAAATATTGGGATAATATAAAAGGATTTGACCTTTTTTTTTTACTGTAGAACATTCATTTCTTCATAAATTATCTACATAAAATTAAGAATTATTCAGAAGAATAGAAAGAACTTGCAAAATAATAATAATAATAATAATAATAATACAATAATAATATTATACATAATAAATAATAATGTATAATAATAATAAAATAATAATAATAATATATAATAATAATAATAATAATAATAATAATATTTTCAAAACACCAAAAGAAATATGTATGGCTGTTTTATTAGGATGTTTCCTAGACGTCACTCTCTACTTAATTCAGTTTAACAGAAATCTTATATATGATAATATAATATATATACTATATATATAGTATTATATATATTATAATATATATATATATATATATATATATATATATATATATATATTATATATATATATATACTATATACTATCAAAATTATATTATAGTATCTATATATATATATATAGTGATATATACTATATGCTCTCTCTCTCTCTCACCACTGATTGGAAAGTTTTAAGACAGGTAGCTCCACTGATCAATAAGTGGGGCTAGGTTTGCGGATGGATATTGTAAACAGGAGCTTGTTTTGTTCTTGAAAGGTACTTAAAAGATCAGCGCGATTTCTTTCCTCAGTACCGAGTTGCATCCTGATGAGTGAAGATATGTTGTCGTCTCTCGGCGAATTGAATGGATGCCTTCAGTCAAGTCAAATCGCTAACTTTTCAGAGAAATTTTCAATTTTAGGAACAGGTAAAAGTCGGCAGGAGTTATATCAGGGGGAAATATGTCGGTTGCGGACGCAAAGATATTTGAAATTTGGTCAAATATTCCGCGATAGAGAAGGCCACATGAGCCGGTGCGTTGTCATGGTGAAGGATCCAATTTTTTTCTGGCCAGAGGGCAGTCCTTTTCTTTCTCAATTTTTCGAGTAAACGCTGAAAGACACTTTTATGGTATTCCTGGTTGACCTTCTGCCCTCTGGGGCCAAATTCGTGATGCACGATAACCGTAGAATCGAAAAAAAACATCAACATTGTCCTCACATTCAACTGACTTTGTCGCACTTTTTTCGGTCGTGGCAAATTTGGACTCTTCCATTGCGATGATTCTGCCTTTGTTTCTGGGTTATACTCATAAACCCATGATTCGTGTCCTGTAGTTACTCTATTTAAAATATCTGGGTCACTTTCAACCCGATTAGTCAGGTCTTATGGCAATTCAAGTCGGTGTTGTTTCTGCTGGTCTGACAACAATTTTGGAATGAATTTCGCGGACACGAAGCATTTTAAAATCTTCAGTTAAAATTGACTGAAACTTAAATTCAGTTCATCAGACATCCCCCTAATTGTTAGTCTACGGTCAGAGCGCGGTAAAACGCGACCTCTCACAATGTTTCGTTGGTTTTTGAAGTGGATGGCCGGCCGGACAGGGGTCATCTTCGACTGATTTGCGGCCATCTTTGATTCTGTTGAGCCAGATAAAAACGTTTGATCTGCTCAGATCTTTATCCCTCGTAAGCCATTTTTAAGAGTGCATAAGTCTCCGAAACTGATTTCCCGGTTTTAAAACAAATTTTTGTACAAACTAGTTCCATTTTGGCAGCCATTTTGAGAATCAAAACATCTGCAGAGATTACGACAACAATTGCCCTCCAACCTCACCAGGATACCAAAAATCGAGATACTGAGAGAAGATATGCGCTGAAACTAGGGGTGGCTCCAAGTACGTTCTCTCACTAGACCACACACACCACCCTTCCAGTACCTAAACTACAGGCCCGCAAACTTCTTTGCCCCTTTTTGAGCATGGCGCATCTTGTTTAAAGCCTTTCCAATCAGTAGTATATAAATATAATTATATTAAATAAACTGAAAACTCACTGCTATGACAGGAAGCGCTTTGTTAGTAGTCCAAGAGAAGTATGTATGTGATTGTGCTATACAGTAGGGAATCGAAATGTCACAGTGGTGGTGGATGAAGAGGATGATGGCCGCGTAAAAAGGAGGAGTGGTTGCAATGGGGCGTAAGAGGTAATAGTCAGTAGTATGATGGTCTCATAAAGAAGTGTTTGCGCACACACTTAGGGGCAGAAAAAAGGGAAAGACTAAACAGTTGGCATACGTAGAGGAAAAATGAGACGAATACACAGTTATAAGAGACGAAGGATAAATGGGGAACTGGTTGACCAAAGCTCTTCTGGTAAGAAAGCACGAAAGGTTACGAATGACATTACAGGGAATCTCATAGAAATAATTGAATATGGATGTGCTTTTCAAATGGGTAGAAATTTGATGCGAGGAGTGTGGGGGGGGACAATTTCGAAAATTGCATAACATTGGCAGTAAGTGATAGTAAATGTGTGTGTGTGGGTTTTGGATGGTGCACAAAGAATAGGTATTTGGGATGAGATAAATTAAGTAAGGAGAGGTTAATGGGTTGAGTGAGAAAGTTGAAGAATGGTAAATCTGCAGGTATAGATGGAATTACTGGTGAAATGATCAAGAATGGAGGGAGTGTGGATTGAATGACTTGGAAGTTGTCGTTGAAGTGACTGAGGGCCTGATTGGCCGGATTGCTGTATAATCAGATTTTTACATGGAAGACATATGATAGAGAACTGAATTGGAAATTAATTGTACTTATAGGTTTTAATGGACTTGAAACACTGCGTATGACAGATTAATGAGGGAAGCTCTGTGTAGGTGTTGGTGGTAGCTCGCTTTTGAGTGAATCAAAAGTATGTTAAGTCGATAGTGAAGCATGTGTAACTTGTAAGAATAAATAGAGTGAAAAGTGAACGATTCAATATTAATAGTGGAGTGAGGAAAGGAATGTGTTATGTCTCATGGTTATGATGTAATTTGCAATATGGCGCTAGATGGGGTGAATCGAGAAGAATTAAGAGGAATGGGTGGTATGGGGAGGGTGTTAGACTGATGGATAATAGAAGGGAGCATAGGGTATCCTGCTTTTTAGTATGATGATGATTTGGGCTCTTTTGCGTGGCGAAGGAAAGTTTGACGAAGGTAAGACTGGTGGAAGAAGTGTTTATTTGGCGGGTAAAGTAAAGTGGGTGAGTTGATCAGTAAAGGTGTGAGATAAGTTAAGTGATAGTAGCGGGTGGTGAATAAAGCAGATCGGCGATTTGTGCATACTGGATGGTGAGCAATGAACAAGTATCTGAGTTTAAAATATTTAGGTTTATAGTGTTGGCACCCTGAAACCAGAGCGGATGATGCATCGTATTGTAGGAAAGTTGTGAATGATTAGGGAAGGTGGCTGGTGCCAATTCAATGACTGGTGCAATACAAAAAGACTGTAAGTCTTGAGTGCACTTGAGTTTGCAATAGGGTAATATAGTGTGTTATCAGTCGCTGGTTTTTTTAATTTATGATAAGGTAGTAATAAGGTGTGGAATAAGATGATATAGATACTAAGGCTGAAAACTGTTGAGCATGGATATTTACAACGGCGTTAGACTGTGAGAAGAATTGTTTAACAAAACACTAAGAAGACTCACTATAATACACGCAGTTGTGTGGTGTAAAGCGATAATTGCAAGAATAATGAGTGTATTGGCGATGGTTGGTCACATGGAAATATACTATGATAAGTCGATTGTTAAGTGGTGTATAGTGCCTGGAATCGTATACCCCTGGGAAGACCAATGAAAAAATGAACGAGTTCAGTAAAAATGTCCTGAGAAACTAAGAATGTGAGTTGGGGCGAGGCGAGAAGAAGGGTGCGCATAACAGTTATATTATATATATATTATTATATATACTTATATATACTTTATATATATATAGTATATGTATCTATATATATCTATACTATAAGTATTATATACTGTATTTCTTATTTAGTACTATATATATATATATATAAAGATATATATATATGATATTATATATATATATGTATAATATATTATATATATAATATACTATCTCATATATATATATTATGATATATATATTATATTATATATTGTATATATATATATCTACCTATATATATCAATAATATTAATATTATATATATATATATACTATTTATAATATTATATATATATAATTATAATAATATATATCTATATATACAGATGTATTTTCAAAATCTATATGTTAGTTTGTTGACATACATATATATGTATACTATATAGTATATATATATATATAATAATATATATATTATATACTATATATATATATATATTATCTATATAATATAAAAATCCACCCCTCTATATAAATATATATATATATATCTATATATATTAATATATATATTATATATATATATATGATACTATATACTCATACTATATATATATAACAAGCCACAATGAAAAAATTGACACTGCAATGTCTGTTGCTTAACTGATAGGTCGGGGAAGTTAGTAGAGAATCTTTGAGGAAACTGTGACTTTAATGAAGAAACGACGAGAAATGAAAAGTACAGGGAATGTATTTGGCCAATTTCTGTAAGCTCTGACCTCTTCTTTCAAAAAAAATATTACACACACACACCCATGAAATTCAGCATAGCAGCATTCCTTTTGACTACCCCGTATATTTTCGGTCAAAATTCGCAAGTATTTAAAAACACATATTGAGGTTGGAATAAGTGTTTCAAATATTTTGGGGACGTTGTCGTCACAGTGTTGAAGGTAAGATCAAGAAATCAGCACCGACTTGCCCTTTACCCACCCTGAACCCTCTAAATATTTGAAACATATTTCTATAGCTAGCTATAAAGTATAAAAGACATGATGAATGGATATATAAATTACAAGCATCTTCACATACCAGTACATCGAGGAGATTGTTCAGTAACTCAGTAATAGTGAACTCATCCTCGTGGAGAGCCCAAGAACGTTGTTGGCCATCGTCTTTGCACTGACGTAATTTTTCTAGAACATCTACCAATTTTCGACCATCTGAGCTTGACTCCCATCTTTCTTCGCTATCGACGTTGCTAATCGCTGTAATATATATATATATATATTATATATATATATATATATATTATAATATATATATATAATAATATCTATATATAATATAATATAATCTATATATATATATATATTATATATATATAATATCAATATATTAATATATATATAATAGCGGGCATGAAGAAGCACGCTGATCGAACAAGCGTACCCGACTGTGAGGTGCCTCTCTCACTCTTTCTCGTAGAGTCGAAGGTCGAAGAACTCAACCTTCCAGAAAAAAGATAAATAACACGTAGATTATATGTTTGTGGTGTTCACTAAAGACGTGGTTTGAATTTCTAGTAAGCACAGGCAACCACTGACACCATGGAATACGGAGCAGGTTAGGTTTTTCTCCGTAACGGAGGAATTTAGTCTTCAGGACTCCGTATGACTTGAATGACTATTCGAAGAGGATTGTGAACGTTGAATAAAAGCTCAAAATGCTTGATAACCATCTAAGATTTTCAACCAGAGAAAGATGTAGAATTATTTAGCCTCGTTTCCCGGAGCTTTAACCGATGTTATCCGATAAAGTCCTCTGAAAACTTAACCCGAGATAGTTCTTGAAGATTAAAGATATAAATACTAATAAGCATCAAAATCAAGATATTGACACTCCATAAAAAGTTTTATCCTTACTAAAATCGTCAGTTGAATATAGTGGGAGGTCTGTGAAAAGTTAATATATCTACCATCAGTCCTCCAACATATAGCAATAAAAGGATTACGGTTTAAAATAGAATTAGCTTATACAGCATGGATGAACTAGTTCAAAGGTCTCGCAATGTATAAATAGTGTAGCACGAGCACAGCAGGCTCAGGACAGTCAGAGTGGGAAACCGAACGCTTCCAAATATTGCTCATGCATATTAAAATCATAGGGAGAATTAAGAAATCCAGACTCAACAATTGTGAATAGATGATGATTACTGAAATTTGCTGGGGAATGGTTCCCAGTGGGGAGTATGATTCAGGATGAAATCACAACTCCTGCGAAGTACATACCACGGAGAAGAAGTACTCAGGCGAACCCCCACCTTAGAATTTGGCGTGGAGAAAGATCCAGAGGAATCACAACTCCTAGACATCTCCAAGAAGAAAGATTCAGGATAAATTCCAACTTCAAAATAGCACCGAAGAAAAGATTCACTAATGAATCTCCACTCAAGAGTATGCAGCAGAAGAACAATGGGCTAGGAACGAATTCAAAGATTATAAAAAGCACTACGATTGGATTTCAGGCATGAATCCGGATAAAAGAAGAATATTCAGGAATGAATCCACATCAAAAAATGAGATTAGTATAGATACGCGACAACGAAACCCTGATCAAAATAAAAAAGTATTGATATTTGCTTATACCATATCCGCTCTAATACAATAGAACAAATTAAAGTACAACAATATAAGAATCTATGTAATGATAAGAAAACCTACCCCTGGTATATCCAAAGGGGTTCTCAACATGGGATTTAACTCATCAGGATATTCTTTTTCAGACACTTCCTTACATTCTGTGTTACTAATCTTTACATTAATACAAATTTTTACAATTGTTATTAACAAAACTCAAATAAAATTTTAGCACTGACCTCTGAGACAGCTAGAAAGGCTTATCAACGTTTTCGATGTATTAATTGAGCACAAACTATTGGTTTTTACAATCACAATTCATCTGTGCTTCTGGTGGCTATGTAGTTTATTAGTTTTATAGCTTCTATCATTTTACAATTAATCAATAACAAGATATAGCTAGAAAGAACCATATCTAATTATATTGGTATACTAAATCATTGCCCAAGGTTTATCATAACTAAATCCTAATAATAAATAATCGAGAAAAATACTCGCAGTGTAGAACGATAACAACTCACAACAAACTTAGTTCACTCATCCGCGATGTGTCTCTTATTATCGGGGGGATAAACAATGCGATGGGAAATGAAAAGTTTGCTTTTCTATAAGTATTCTGATACTTAGACAGTTTAACAGTTACTTGTTTCAGTTTGTCGGTGCTCCACATGGTTTTATTATACACTTCACACAACCCCCGCAAAACACCCCTTAACAGGAACAAGCGGATATACCATAATTGGAAGTCTACTTACTCCATAGGTGCATGCCTTCACGAACTGTACAAGACAGGGCATTACGAGTAGGGGTTTCTACTTATGGGGACCAAGTCTGACTTACTGCTACACG
This sequence comes from Trachelipus rathkii, assembly GCA_015478945.1. Taxonomy (NCBI): domain Eukaryota; kingdom Metazoa; phylum Arthropoda; class Malacostraca; order Isopoda; family Trachelipodidae; genus Trachelipus; species Trachelipus rathkii. Next base: position 9,522 of record JABUQX010042095.1, read on the forward strand.
AACATGCAACAATTCCACACACTTAAGAGTTATTTCACAGGATACATACTACATTCCTTTTAGATACGAACATAAATTTGGTATACAGAAAAGAAGGAAATAATGTAAGATAATATAAATAATAATATAAATAAAAGGGATAATGATAACAAGGGAACACAGGGGGTTGTTTCCAAGTGTCAACTTGTCGAACACCATACCTCAGGAGATCCTCTGTTAAACATGCTTCTCTTCTTTCAACACTCACATTCCCACAAAAGAGTTAACACAATAGGGTGAATGGGATCTCCGCCTAGGAAAGGGAACGAAAAACTTATCATCTTATCCTTTCTCTCGCCTCACCTTCGCTTGTACAAGACATCCACTTACACTAACACTGCCTGCACACAGAAAAATATACACTAACACGCTGCACACAAAAGATACACCACTAACTACCAAAAACACTAAAACACTACTGCACAAATTACAGCACAACACCTCCAACCCACTTCTACTACATGCCTACTCTAACTGCTATCCACAACGAACACAGAACACAAAACTTACTCTCCCGCCGACAACCACTACGCACTAAACAACTAACGAACCTACTATTACTACATACTACGAGCATACTATAACTTAACATACTTGCTACATACTAACACTAGCAACTACTACTTATTCTAACTACTCTGTGCTCAGACGATCTGAATCGCCTTAAACCGCATACCATTCAATCAATAAAACTCCTCACATCTTCTAAACACATTCCTTCCATTCTCATCATGGACAGTACTTTATCAATTTCTCCAAATTCCAATGCACTAAATCTCTCAAACTTTCCTACGTCTCATCCACTCTTTTTACTTTTGACACTGGACGCTCAACTTTCTTAACTTGTTATTTGCCCTTTTACCTTATCTTTCACCTTTGATTCACTCCACCTTGTAGTTGTTTCGTTACCACTGTAGTATTTTTCTCAGTGGTAGCAGAGCGTAGTTACGCTTCTGCTCTGGTTGGTTTGTGCGTGACGTGGTGTAACGAGGCAGTAGTGAGTTTTTTGTTGATTGGTTTTGGTTGGTGTGTATACCGTGGTAAGATATGGGAAAGGAAGGTGATGGTAGTGGTAGTGGTAGTGGTACTGGTGGTGATAGTAATGAAAAGAAAGTGGAAGTAGTTGTAGAGAAAAGGGTGCGTAGAGCATGTCCGGAGTTTAAAGGTGATTTAAATGCAGATGAGTATGATGTGTGGAAGAGTAAGGTCAAGTTGTGGTTCAAACTCTGTGGTGACGAATTTGAGCCACAACTTGACCTTACTCTTCCACACATCATACTCATCTGCAATTTAAATCACCTTTAAACTGCGGACATGCCTCTAACAGCACCCTTTTCTCTACAAATACTTCCTTTGTATTTCCACAGAGACAGTGAAGTGGTGGTTGTGGAAGTGAAGTGTAAGTGGTATGTTCAGAAGGAGTAAAAAAGTGTATAGAAGTAAGCGTAGAAAAAGGTGAGTGAGGATAAAAGTGAAGAAAAGTAAAGGGGCAATAAAGTAAGAAATGTTTAGGCGTAGTGTTAAAGTCAGAGAGTGGATAGAAGTAGAAAGCGTGAAGATAATTGTCGCTTGAATAGGAGAGAATTGACAAGACGTTATCCATTCTCTCCAGCCAGAGCATCAAATCTCTCACCTTTTCTAGCGTCTCATTCCACTCTTTTACTTTGACACATACGCCCCGAACTTTCTTACTTTATGCGCCTTTTTCTTTTCCCCCTTTGATAACTTTTCTTTCACTCTTTGATACTCACGTCGCATCTTTTCGTACGCTTACTATCTATAGCACTTTTTTACTCCTTCTGACACGTACACTGTACACTTCACTTGCCACAACACCCACTGCTCCACTTTCTCCTCTCCTATCTCCTACAACGCCTCACATTACTTTCTGCACCACTCACCATCACTCGCACTTCCCACCCCACCCATCGTACTACATCGCCTCCTCACAATACATCCTACTACTAATTTCTACACAACTTTCTCCACGATCTTCATTGTTCTCCTTTTTCTCCTTATCATCTCCACGTCGAACAACAGTATGGAGCACATCCTTGTTCATGATCGAGTTACCACTATACAATATGCCAACAAATCTACTACTCTCTACAACAACCAAAAACGTCATTCCCATAACAGAAATAAAATCATCAGAATACACACTCTCACAGACACTCTAACCATCTTCCATGATCACATAGACTGTCCACTAGCCTATAGCCTACCACATAATTCCTTTCTAAAATAGCTTACTGACAAACATTCTCCTACGCACCTCTAACATATATCTCAGCTGCGTTATACCTCCTTTCTTCTTGACACACAACTCACTATAATCTCCATACAAATCAGCGTTTTCTCGCACAAATGGCGTTTGTCCGAATGCATACCAATGTCACATCTCTTTCCCTCCACACACTTTCTTCAACCTTTCATCCTTACTCTTTCACCATAGGAAATCAGATCATGGAACCCATCTAGTACTACGCACTGTTTGCACTGCACTCTACTTGTCTAACGGGTTCTACTACTCTAGACGGCCTTACTCTACCAACACCCCAACACACACTATATTACCGCACAACCACTTACAATCCATCACTACACCTAATCACACACCATCATAACCCTCCCCCACTCACCTCCTAAATCTACCTCCTCATAGCACGGACATTTCTCACGCATAAAACCTAACCATATTGCGAACACTAGCACAAAATATACATTCAGTCACTAACATGTCCTTGTCTTGCAAACATCTGCAACACACCAATATGAAAAACAAACCAAACATATACACAGCCACCCCTCATTCCACATATCCATAAGCCACAAAAAGACTAACCAGAACAACAACAAATCGGCTAATTGACAATATAGAAATACACCCATCTCTTACCCACCCCACGATCTCCCCCACCCCTTCAATACTTCTATATCTACCATGTTTTCGATCACTTTTCTAACCAAATAAAAATCTACAAACATATCAATATAGAACAAAACGCCACGCCTCAACTGGACACCCATCATGAGCCTTCGCCTACAATACGCAACACCACCAAACCGTCTCCACACAAGCCATTTGCTCTCTCCCCCATCGACACGACCCCTATCTCGACAACCACCTACCAAACACCCAACTCCATCCCACGCCCAATCCGACAAAACGGCCAGAACATAACACCAATCTCCATCGTCCTCCACAACAACAAAAATTACACTTCCTCAAGCGAACCGACCTCCTTTTATCACCCCTTCCTCCCCCCAATCCACAACACCCATCATATCCGAAGCATACTCCTACGATCATGAAACCGATTCACCCAATCTCCTTTATCAATATAACGATAATACTTAAACGCATTAGCTTGATCATACCTATCCCTATTGTGCACAGTTTACTTTCATAAAAAAGAAAAAAATAAAACCACAAAATGTAAAACAAACTTCGTAATAGTATTACTCAAACTCCCCACAGCACCGCCATCAACACAAGCAAACAACATCATATATTCCGCTAGCCATAACCAAAACATCAACCACACACACGCATCACACCACTACAACCACAAACAGACAACATAACCAAAACTCATAAATAAGCCACCTTTCCGCCCACACAAACCAAACCAAAACAAGATAACAAAACAAAAACACAGAACACAAGACACACACAGACCTATATCCCCGACCGCTTTTTGTGGGATCCTCACCCTAAAACAAAACTTCCCCGATACCAACCCACCACATTCGAACAAACACGCACAATTGCCTTAACCTCCCTCCCCCACCACCCCAAAATACCCTCCAACCACAAAATAACTTCCATATAGAACACATTGCCAACATACAACCACCCTAGGAGGAAAACAATACAAACTCATAGAACCCCCCCGGAAGCGCACAATGCATAACCAACGCGCACCCTCTCCCTTCTCCATACAACTACTAACCATACACTGAGTATCGTACTTCTCTATTTAAAAATAGTCAACCAAGTACCCACTATCGCCCTCACATCAACCTATAGCTACACAGCTCATTAGACACCAAGGCCCGTATATAACACACCACCCACCAAAACCACACCCACACAATCACACATACATTACTAGCCAGTACTTAAAACACACGATAGCCACAAACAGCCCACAGAGCGAAGCGTAACTACGCTCTGCTACACTGCGCAAGATACATACATACGTGGCTACGAAGACAACCTCACACAAACAAACTTCGCAGTTGAAGTCAAGCGAACAGCGAGCAAATGATTCACTTCTTATATAGATAACGAGTGAGACAAAAATGAACAATGGAAACTTGACAAGGCTGCTTCTTATACTATAAGCTAATCTCCATCAACGAACCTCCAATATGTACAAGTTTACAGGTTTACCTTGGTATATCCAACTTGTAAGAGGTACCACCAGAGGCACAATTAGAGTCAATCACTTAACACTACAAAAACCCTTATACAGGACCACCAGCGAAATACTAAACACACCCCCAGAAAATAGAACCCGACATTCTACTATAATACATCACAGGTGCACCTCACCACCGAAACTCTATACAACACAACACGAGCACAACAAGCAGCACCTACACGCTAGCACCGCTTGCTTTAGGGGCAAGTCTGATTCTGGGCTACCTACGACACAATGCAACAATTAAGAGTTAGTTGCACAAGAGTACATACTAATACTTTAATACGAACATAAATTTGTATCACTAGAACACAAAAGCCGCACACATAAGAAACAGATTCAAAACAAAATGAATATTACCAACAATCAAAACAAGGCGCATACACAACGCAGCAGCAGCAGGGGAGTTTGAATTCCAGTCAACTTTGTCACACAAACCACCCCCACACACACAACCATAGCAACCGAGACTCTTCTTACAAAACATATACTCCTTATATACTCACAACTGACACATTCACATCGAAAGAAGTCACCAATAGGGTAAGGGACATCCAACCTAGGAAAGGAAGCTAGAAAACAACATCAACTTCGACGAGCCATAGATATCATTAGGTCTCTGATTACAGATGGATCAAAATGCATATTGAAACGTCCCAGGACTGTATATAGAAACAACTATTCCTTCAATGGATAAGACGATATAACCAGACAATCCAAAATAAAGCTGAATGGAGACTAAATAGAGATTCACGCCAGAAAATCTACCAAAGTAATATCATACCTGAACGTACACTCAGGTGATAAGAAAGTGAGGGTTCTCGCTCAACGCTAATAGATTATACCAACACCTACACTCACTATACCACACGATATCACTAACTTATGCTCTAAAACTCTATAACCATCATGGTATGGATGATTTCTACCTCCTACCCCCATAATATCCAGAGAGTCTACCCTATAAATATGGACTGACACATGGTTGGGAAGATGAAATATTACCAATCATAGAAAATATCAACAACGATAACCTAAGCGTATATTATTCACACATAACCAGACACCGCACACCCGCATCCTCACCCACGCCAACCATTCCACCCATATACATATACCCAGCAATGTCCTACACACCCCTACCCCGAAGATTCACTGAGCAAGACAAAGACCCTCAACAGCCTCAGTATACACAGCTCTCACAGCACTCGCTCCATCATTGAATATACTCTCACACACACACACAACTCGACACAATTATAATATACCTCTACCTACATGTATTCATTATAATGAATTAGTACGTTATACATTCAAGAAATAGCACACACAAGTAAATATACAATAGACTTACACAGTACATATCGACATCATAACAGATATATTAATGAGTAGTACATAAATGCACAGACCCCTAACACACTACTCACACAGGATCACTACAATACACTTCACACCCTCCCCTCTTAATGACAATTACATTAGACTACTCAACAACCTCAGTTCAGAAGAACGATTAGATATATACAGACATGACTGTAAAATTATAGAATAAAACCTATATACGATTGTGTAACTTTAGTATTGATGCATTGACATTTACAATAAGAAGAACAGATTATAGATGAAATGAAACCTCCATATATTCGTAAGGAAAAAGATTGAATAAATCAATTATAAGTTAGAAACGATAACGAAAAAAACAAAAGATAACATTAATATATATTACACCTAAAACAATAGAAATATCGAATAGAAATTACAAAAAATCGCAAGGAAAGGAATCACACAGTGCTAGATAACAACAAGTGAGGAAAACTGACTAATAGCAATTTAAACACTGATGGAAAACATCAAAACGACACACAGGTAAGATTAGAAAAACTCGTTCAGATTAAAAAGTTAAAAATAAAAATAAGCGCAATACTAGATATAATCCTCCTACTGATATATCATTCTGAAATTCTCAATTAATCATACAAAATCTACCAACAATACAATCGTTCGCGATGAAGAGACAGAAAAGCCCAACAGAAGTAACACACTTCATTACAATACTAATGACGGAACTAACACATGACTGACCATGCCACAAAGGCTGAATTGATGCTAGGCCGTAACATTCAAGGAAAGAAGCCAAATGAATACCCTCTGCATTCACTACACTAAATTCGTCACGCACACAAAGAAGAACATCTTTCCCTGAAGAATACCATCACTCACCCAGCTCCCTACAACACGTATTCGGCCACAGACGCTCACACTCTCAACGATAAAGAAAAAACATACACCTACCCACAATATTAAAAAACCAGGTTTTTAACACGCAGCCACACACCTAACGACAAGCCCTACGTCTACTGTTCGCAAAACAATCACAGAAACGAACTGATGGACACGAAAATGAGCCAAAAGTGTACAACACTATACCAACTGAAATCACACGTACATTAAAACAGAAGAACAGCTGGACCAAAAATAAAGCACACAGAACATATACCATCCATCAAAGTACCAACACACTGATCTAAAACTCAATTCGCAAAACCAAGGAAGGAGAATCTTTCAGAGAACAATGTCCCGCCAGGTATACTCAACAAATCCAAACGAGATTGTGAAAAAACTGGATGACATTAAAAAATTTATAATAACACATCTCATAGCACTCTATCATAATCTCCTTCTGACTTCTTGCTACAAGAAGCCCAGAGCAAAAGAGAGTTATTACTAAGACAATAACAATTAGACAGAGAAATTAAAAATTTAGCCCACAAATACACTCTCCAATTTACAACATACAGTAATCCATTGTCAAAATATTGAACTGAGCAACAATAATCCACTATCGCTAGCTTAAACCTAGTACCAAAAGAAGCGAACACCAACTAATAAATGAAAATCACATACCAATACTAAACCACTCATCCCATATATAAAACATCCTCACAATCAACAATAATCATAACACACACTACTGCCAGATGCCAATCACAACTAACCACCTCACTGAGGACGGAACACATATCCATCTATAATAAAAAAGCTGGTGAGCGTACTGTTAGTACACCGAAAATAACTAATGGAACACAGAAATTATGTTCTACCTTCAAGACACTCAAGCAAAAATACCATACTGGAAAATAGGTGATTCGCGCAATGTTAAACACAAGTGCAGGACATCCAATTACCAGAAACGTAAATTTGAGTATCTAGCTAAGGTTATGAACACAAATAAGATATAAGCCAAAAAACAATAAATTTAGAATAGAAACAACATAGAGACAAAATAAAGACAACATAGAAGCAGAATAGTTCTTATGATGTATAATTGATACAGAAAAGAAAAGAGATGAAGATTAGAATGGAGACGCCGAAGATAGATTAGAAAAAAAGAAACCAGTAAAGTAGAACATTTGTTAGATAACTAATAGGATACGAATCATGCCTCAGTCAGCAAGGAAAGTTAAATATTAGAAGTTACTGGACTACATCCAGCTCAATTATTTCAGAGATACGCGCGCGTGACTTAGGCCTAGAACAGCGCGGCCATGCAACGTACGAGCAAGCGCACCTAATGGGCACACTCGATCAACACACAGTCAAACGATTAGTTAGGACTTTAACACCATCTCGCAGCGAAATTACTATATATATACCTACATCTCAAAACACCACACAAATCACAAACGCTCTCACACACAATGTGCACCCTTTGATCCCTGGAAAAACCCAGACCATCACCTACCCAAATACTAAACAACGTACTAATACTGCCCCCACTAAAATCAAGGAAAAGTTTACTGTTTAAAAATCATGTACACAACACAGGGACACACTTCTATTACTTGGTAAAACAACCACACCTCAGCACTGACACAGAATCAAATTAAACATTAAATAATTAGAGTCGGAAAGATGAATATTTGCATCGATTGATATAACAGAAAGTGAGCAAATTCCACTTTGATAATGAAGGGAGGACATTCCTGCATATTAATGATGAATAAAAAACAAAAGGAAATATGTTTAAGTATTTTAAAGAAAATGGATAAAAATAAAAAAATTAGAAAAGAAAATTAAACGAACTACATAGACATAATTTGCCTCATTGTGGAATAGATAAAATCGTTTAAAACACTATAAAAAATGCAATGAAATCAAATAAAAGAGAAGATTGCTGAAATAATTGTAAGAAAAGAATTGGAGCAAATTGTGAAGAATTGAAATATGAAAAAAATTATAAGAAGGATGGCACCAAGACAAGTGGTAGGTTTGCCATTAGCAAATACGTTTAACTGAATACATTCAATTCAATGTTGGCGAATTTGAAGAATAATCAAACCCAATTCCGCTTAAGTAATACAACTAAAGACATAAACGCAGACAAAATGCACTACACCACAGGCCGATATTGGATTACAAACTCAAAACCACTAACACGCATTCACAGAAGGATCTATTAAAAATGGTTTTTTCTATCTTTTTATTTTTTTTATATTTTCATCTCTTTTTTCTCTCTGTCACTTTGATAATATCTATTTTAATTCTTTTATTTCCTTTTCTCTTACATTTTTTTTTTTATCTCTCTTCTTTCTTTTTATTACTTTCTTATTTTTCTTTTCTTTTTCTCATCTTTTTTTTGTTTTTCAATCTTTTAATATTCTTTTACTCTTTCTATCTTTTATATTCTTTTTTTTTTTTGTTTCTCTTTATCTCTTTTTTTTTTCTTCTTGTTTTTGTTTCTCTCTCCTATTTTTTTTATATATTTTTTCCTTTTATTTATTCTTTTTTTTGGAAGTCCAATGGCATTAGTTCTGATTGCAGGAAAGAATTTCAATGAAGGATATGGAAACTTTTACTACAAATAGGAATATCAGATTAATGAGTACGGTGGCGGCAGATAAGCCATGGAGTATGGTTTAGTGTGAAAAGGTAGTAGGGTTACTTAAAGAATCATTATATAAGTTAAAACAGAAAGGACATAACAGAAAAAATAGTATGGCATGGCAAAATTTTTGCTAAAATGGACTAACAATTACTTGGATATGCACCAGAATCACTTGTTTTTGGAAGATATAGTAATACATCCAAACAAGTAGATTGTATAACGTAATAATAGTGAAAGAGAGATACTGATGACATGATTAAAGATTTATTAGAAACAATAGAGCATGCTAGAAAAATACATAGAAAATGTAGTTCAGAGACAATAAACGTGCAAATTGAGAAGTCAAATAAGAGAACACATGTCAAAAGATATAAATATAGTGAAGACGATATTACAAAGAACCATTGATAAAGAATGGGAGAGGACCACTAAATAATGTGTGTAAGATGGAAAACTATCATAGTAAACATGGAGTAACTTAAGAGGCGGTATCAAAGTTCAGTTCAATCAAGAATCAAAAGTAAATTAAGTAAATAATAAAGAACTTGACGATAAAGAAGATTAAGAGGATGAATAGGAAGAAAAAAGAAATAAAACATGATAGATAATCAATGATAATGGTAATGATACAGAAGAAATAATATGGTAAAATTTTGGTGATGAAACTGGAATAATGAGATGAAAATCAAACTGGAAGAAGAAGAAGAAGAAGAAATGACATTGCATGATGAATATCTGAAGAAAATGATCAAAAATATTGCAAAAAGGGTAATACTATAATGAATAAGAATACATGCAGATATATAAAATTGTTATGGTATTAGTAGAGCTCGGCAAAGGGCAGTAATCATAATACTACAGTAAATAAAAGCTCTTGAAACTTTATAGAATATATGTATAGATTTGATAGTGATTCAATTGATACTTGGGTTAGATGTAATTGAAAATGAAGAAATTAGCGAGGAAGAATCGTTGATTCAAGTGAGGAGATATGATGATAATAGATGCGAAGATGAGAGAATGAGGAGTTTAACATCAAAGTTTATTATATCTATTCAAATGGTAAGAATATTAAACAAGCCAAAATGATAGAGATAGAAAATTGGAAGAAGCAAGGTTTTTGAAGTAACTGATAAAGGTGAAAGAGCAATAATTAATGTAAGATGGTAATTAGTGAAATATTATTGCAGAATAACAAGAAAAAAAATTTAAATCTAGATTAGTAAGCTAAAGGATATGAAGAAAACGTAGAACAAAGAAAACAGATGCACAACGTTCATCTGAAGCAATGAAAATGATATTAACCGTAGCTCAGGAAAAGAAATGGAAAATAAATGCTATAGGATATTTCAGGCCAGCATACTTACAAAGGAGATACAATACAATGAAAAGTAATATCTAAAACCGAACCACCAGAATTTGACAATTGGAAACTTTGGAGATTGATAAAACCGTATAGTGGATTACAAGAACGCTGCTAATGATGTGGTTTACATTGAAAAAACACAATTGATTAAGTGAGGTCTAAAACAAAAGTAGATAATAGGAAACCATAACTCTTATTTTAATAATGAAAGATACTCGATATATGAAGATCTAGTAATGGTTTAATAAAAATTCGAGATATTCATATGGAAGGTAAAAAATTTGAAAAAAAAAAAAAGAATAAAATTACAAAACATTGTTGAAATAAGGCGAAAGTAGTTCAGAACATTTAATATTTAGGATCATCAATTACATGTCAGGAACGAAAAACATGATAATAATGAGCAAAATAAAATGGGAGAAGATTATAATTAAGAAAAAAAACAAAGAAAGAAGAGATACTTAATAAAAAGAAGTTAAAGGATACCAACAATTAATAGGAAAAATTAAATTTGGATGGCAAGAATACCAAAGACCAGATTTAGCCTTATATTAGTAAGAGAATGAGGCAGGAGAAAAAGAAACTGAGTAATTACTTTTATATAGAGCTTCAAACATCGCTTATATCGTGCTGCATTACATATCATCAAATAAATAATGAAAAATTGAAAAAATTCAGTTGTAATATATTGTGATTCATCATTTGCCAATAGAGAGGGAGATAAAACACAACTAGGCTTAAAATCTCTGTGATAAAAAGGAAAAATGAGTATACCATAATGTGGAAATCAAATAAATAAAGAAAGTTAACCCATTGCAGTTATACAAGAGAAGCAAATAGTTTCTTGAAGGTATAGAACAATCATTGTACATACAAAGAATGTGGAAGAAATTACTAATAAAAATCTACCTATAATTTTGAGAACTGATATAGTAAGAACGAGCTTGGATACCTAATGTCAGAAAGACAATCAAAAATTAAAAGCATTGAGGAGTCATCATATCAGCAATAAGAAGAATCTCTAAAAATCAAGAAGTAACAAAAAAGAATGGGTGACAGTAATGATCAATTGTGCTGATATTTTCACCACAAGAAGTACATAATAAAATGAAAAAATGTAACCTCTAGAAAAGTGAAGAATGAAAGGAAAATATAAAACAGCAAATAAGAACTTCTTAAATGTAAGATGACAAAAAACAAATTTGAAGAAGCAGAAGAGGTGGAAGAATGATAAAGTTATTAAAGAAAATGTCTCCTTTTTCAAGAAAAAATTGATACCGATGATTCTTATAGGTAATGTAATTATCAATATTGTTACGAGTTTGAAAATCGATAATTTATAATGAAAATAAAGATAATATTAAGAAAATTGATAAATAAATTATGTAAAATTATAAAACAATATAATATTCATAATAAGATATATGAAATAAAAAAAGAAGGAAAGAAATCAACAAGTAGCTAATAACAACAAGTGATGAAACCTCTACAATTTACAACAACTATGAAATCAACCAATACTAATTGAAAAAATCTCCAATTAAGCGTAAAATAGATTGCTTTAATCAATATATATATATGATATATTATATATATAGTATATGATAGTATATATATATATATTATATAATATACTTATATACTATATATTAATATATATATATATCCTTATATATTATATTATATGTATAATATATATAATATATAGTAAAATGGTTAAATTTTAAATTTTTTGTTCTTACCTATAAACATCGTGATTAAGTGTTACATTTAATTCTTTAAAGGGTTCAGACAAATCGGCCGTCGCCGTATTGTTAGATACTCATAGGACCCTCGTAATAGTACCCCGCACTTTTATTTATTTTAATTAAAGTGTTTGTTCCACCATCTCGCTTTGTAGCACTTCTTATTGTCGTCTTCAAAATGAGGATATTTCTCATTTTTTAGAAATTATTTTATCTTGTATTAAATTATTTTCATTAGATATTATTGAGTTTAAAATAAAAACATAAAACATAACCATAGACTAATGCATTGCAGGCCTGGCGTGCTATGCATGGCAGACCGTTCAGCTGCAGCAGATGGCGCTGAGTTGCCCGCTGCGCGAGCGCTGCCGTGTAAAATAAGACTTACCCGCGCCGCGAGTAAGTTGTAATGCAAATTAAAATTATAACTATAGACAATACCGTGCTATAGATTAAACTTTCATTACAACATCTTTTTTATTTGGAAAATTGAGAAAATTCGTGAGAAAATGCCTCAAATGAAAATAATTCTCTAGATAGCATTACCTACCACCGATTCATATTTTTTTTTATTGCTGCTCTGGTTAGTAAAGGGCCCTAAATAATTGGTTAATCCCTCTCTCTCTCTCCTCTTCTCAACTCTCTCAACTCTTCTCTCTCTCTCTCGTCTTCTCCTCTCTCTTCTTCTCTCCTCCTTTTCTCTTCTCTCTCTTTCTCCCTTCCTCTCTCTCCTCACCCTCTCTGACTCTCTCTTCTCCTTCTCTTTCTCTCTCTGCTCTGCTCTTCCTCTCCTCATCTCCTCTTCTCCTCAACATCT
>JABUQX010042096.1:0-12500 GCA_015478945.1 Trachelipus rathkii
CGAGATCTGCTTTACTCAATCATTCTATTAGCATTAATACCTTAACGCGTAATCAGTAATCCAATAGAGGTTTCTAACACCTAGGGGGGGGGATTAGTATGCTTTTGTTTACTGCTTTAACTGTTTAATCATGTTTTACTGCTTTAACTCATGATTTACTGCTTTAACTTATATGTTTTCTGCTTTAACTCACATATTTATTAGCATTACATACCTTAAGCAGTAATAGTAAATCAATAGAGGTTTCCTATAGCAACAAAGGGATTAGTAGCCTTTTGTTTTACTGCTTTACTGCTCTTAACTCATGTTTCACTGCTTTAACTCATGTTTTACTGCTTTAACTCATATGTTTTACTGCTTTAACTCATGTTTTACTGCTTTCACTTATATGTTTTACTGCTTTACTCACATATTTATTAACATTACATACTTAAAGCAGTAAATCAGTAAATAATAGAGGTTGTTACCTAACACCTAGGGGGGGGATTAGTATGCCTTTTGTTTTACTGCTTTATATCTGCTTTAACTCATGTTTTACTGCTTTAACTCATGTTTTACTGCTTTAACTTTATGTTACTGCTTTAACTCATTTTATTAACGTTACATACCTTAAAAGCAGTAAATCAGTATCAATAGAGGTGTTACCTAACACAAGGGCGGGATTAGTATGCTTTTGTTTTACCTGTTACTGCTTTAACTCATGTTTATCTGCTTTAATAATGTTTCTGTTTTAAAACTCACGCTTTCTGCTTTAACTTCTGCTTTGCTGCTTTACCTCTCTCTACTGCTTTATACTCTCTGCTTTCCTGCTAAACTCACTTTTTAACTGCTTTAACTCTACTATTATTAAATTATGTTTTTATTTTTGTTAATATTTTTTATTTTTATTTATTTTTATTATTATTTTTATTATTTTTATTTATTTTTATTTTTATTTATTTACTGTAGTGTTATTCTAGATTCAGACCTATGTTAATTTATTATTTAGAACAACAATACACCGCAACACAACACACAAAGCACACACACACACACACACACACACATCGGCACCACTTCACTTAACACACATTCACTATGACCTTATCACACATTCCTATACCTTACATTTACGCATAGAACACTTTACAATTTCCACTTATACATATGCGGGTCCACACCACACACCTTGCACTTATACCCACATTCATATGATACTTATACACACGATTCACATATGGCACTTTCATTTATCCATGACACTTACCGTCACACACAGATTTAACTTAACTCACAAGATTTACTTAAGTCACACACCAGATTTACTTAAACACACCAGATTTACTTACACTCACACTAGATTTACTTACACTAACACGAATTTACTTCACACACAGATTTAACTTACACACCAGATTACTTACAGCTCGCACACCAGATTTAACACACACACACACAGCAACACACCACACCACACACCACACACGCACATTCACTACACATATAACGTATAATTTATTAAAACATTTATGTTTTAATTAAACTGTAAATTTATATTACTCATTCACAATATAACTAAAAGTTATTCAAAGTTTCTTAAAACTTCTATAATAATTCAATCATTATCTTTGAACAAAGAATTTTTATAACTGTTAATACTTTTGTTTATAATTTTATAACTATCAAGCTTTATAAAATAACTTTTACTAAATTTTATGAAATTTTATTAAAAACATATATTTTCGTACCCTAAAGCAATAAATAAGTAATTAGTAAGGTCAGCCCCTAGCACCCTCTACACCAAGCTATGCCACGTTTTGGTCTATTGACTTACTGCTTTACATCATCTTTGCCATGTAATAAGTATAAAATAAAATAAGTTTTCTCTGCTAACATAACATGTTTTTTATTAAATCATTCTAAGTTTTTATTTAAAATTAAAATTATTGCCTTACATTTATATTATTCACTCGATGTTAACTAAAAATAATTTCAAAGTTTTTTAATAATTCGGATTTCTTTATATTTATTTTATTATTATTATATTATTATTATTATTATTATTATCCTATGTCATTGAATCATCACGAGAAAACACAAAACCAGCCTCTTACGATCGAACGACCCTGCTCTGTAAAATGTGTTATAGGATATTCCTTTTTGTATCCCGGGGCGATTTAAGCCTAATTTGCAGGTCAAAATATATTTTCAAACTGACCTTTTCTGTAAAATGTGGTGCAATAACCTATGTTAGGCCTAATTTAGGATAAGCCTTTTTGTAGACGGGTTAATTTAATCCTAATACCAGGTCAAAAGTTAATTCAGTATACGACAAGAAATCATTGTTATTAATTTATTTTTATAAATATCTTCAAACTGAAACTGCTGGATCGGAAAGACTCCTCTAAGCAGGTAAAAGGAATGTTTCCTTATTGTGATGGTCGGGTAATCCTTATCTCTATATGACCTCGTATGGTGATTGGTCGAGAATTATTTTATGGCTTTTTAAAATTAACGTTGTTCTTTAAACTTGTATTTGAGCAGCTGTGTGTTTCTTACCTGTACAAACTCATTTTAAAATCATAGCCATTTTAGCTGTTAAACGGTGCACAAGTTATCTGATTTGTATTAAAGTGTTTTATTTTTTCTAAGTTATGTAATTATTTATGATTACATAAATACATTGAAAGGATTATTATTATTTCAGTAGGAAAGATAATAATTCATTGACTAGTTCAAAATGCTAACCACCAGGGCTCAGCATGGCCCACCCGCAAAGGCAGAACCCGCACGCGCAGGTGGGCGTCCCGCGCGTCCGCCGCCCGCGTGCGCCGCAGGCCCAATATTTCCCGCGTCCCGCCCGCGCGGCGCCGCAGGCGCAATATTTCGCGTTCCCGCCCGCACGCGTGCGCCCGCAGGCGCAATATTCCCCGCGCGAATGAAAAATTATACTATATTATATAATATATTATATATATATATATATATATATATATATATAATATATATCTATTATATATATATAATATTATATATATATATATCTATATATTTATATATATATATATATATATATAATATATATAATATATATAGCCCGCGTCATTACATGATATATATATATTATAATATATTATATATATTATATATATATATATATATATTGATGTGTGCGTACGTGTTTACAAATATGGGGGTAAACGTAAGTTTCTACGTGTATGTTCGTGTGATTGAATAAGAGTATAATGTATTGTGTGTATAAGTGTAAGTGTAATTGTCTATGGTAAGTGTAACTGCTTTAAGCTGCAATTCATCAAATACGGTGGTCATCAAGATGACGCCATCAAGATGAGTCATCAAGAGAACCACTAAAGCTGAGGTGCCAAAGCTAAGTTATTAAGTTGAGGCATCAAAGCTGAGGCTCAAAAGCTGAGGTGTCAAAGTTGAGCAAAAACAGCTGAGGCATCAAGTTGAAAGGCATCAAAAAATCTGAGGCATAATAGTTAAGCACTCAAAAGCTGAGGCTAGTCTCAAAGCTTGAGGGACTAAAAAATATCGAGTGGGTGGGTGCGTATGTGTAAGTGGTGTGTGTGGTGTTGTGTGTGTGTGTGTGGTGTAATGTTGTGTGGTGAGTGTGTGCATCGTGTGTTCTAAATATAATAACATAGGCATGCCTGTCAAATAACACCTAAGGTATAAAAATAAAATAAAAAGTAAATGTTTAAAAATTATACGCTTTATGTGTAAGTGAGTGTGCGGTGTGAGTGTGTTGTGTGTGTGTGTATGGGTGCGTGTGTGTTTGTGTATGTGTGTTCTAAATATTAATATAGCCATGAAGTAAATAACACTAAGTAATAAAATACAATAAAAATAAATGTTTTAATAAATTATACGTCATATGTGTAAGTGAGTGTGCCGTGTGTGTGTGTGTGTGTGTGTGTGTGTGTTGTGTGTAGTGTGTGTGTATGTGTGGCGTGTGTGTGTATGTGTGTTCTAAATAATAATTTGCGCGGGTAATAATTGCGCCTGCGGGCGCAGCGGCGGGCGGGGCGGAATATTGGCCTGCGGGCGCACAGCGGCGGGCGGGGACGCGGCGGGACGCACCTGGCGGGTGCGGGGTTGGCTGCCTTTGCGGGTGGCGGCTCATGCTGAGCCCTGGTGTTTAGCTTATGAACTAGTTAATTATTATCTATTCAAGTGAAATTAATAATTATTCCTCAATGTAAGTTTATTTTTTACTAAATATTGATATACACTAGTAAAAAAAACACTTTTTAATTACAAATCAGATATTGTGCACGCTTAACAGCTGAAAATGACTATGATTTTAAAATGAGTTTGGGTCTAAAAGATAATAAAACACCCACCTGCTCAATACAAGTTTAAAGAACAAAGTTAATTTTTAAAAGACGATAAAATAATTCTCGACATAACATACGAGGTCATATAGAGAGAAGGATTACTCCATCCAATCACGTAAGGAAAACATTTTCTTTTTACCTGCTTAAAGGATCTTTCCGATCCATGTTTTCAGATTGAATATTAAAAATAATAATAAGCAATGTTCTTGTCTTATATGGAGATTACCTTTCTGACCTGGTTTAGGATTAATTAGCCCGTACTACAAAAAAGGCTTATCCTAATTTAGGCCTAAGTAGTTATTTCAACACATTTTACAGCAAAAGGTCAGTTTGAATATATTTTGACCTGGAAGGCTTAAATCGTCCCGGGATACAAAAAGGAATATCCTATAACCATTTTACAGAGAGAGGTCCAGGTTCGTATCTGTAAGGAGTGCGGGTTGTTGTGTTCTTCGTGATGGATTGTCACTGTACATAGATAATAATAATAATAATAAATAATAATAAAATAATAATAAGAAATTCCGAATTATTAAAAAACTTTTTGAATATTTTTTTAAAATCGAGTGAATAATATATGTAAGTGAAGAATTGTTATTTTTTTAAATAAAACTTAGAATGATTTTAATAAAAGATACATGTTTATGTTAGAGAGACAGAAACTTATTTTATTTTTTACTTATACAATGGCTACAAGATGTTAAGCAGTAATGTCATAGAAAACGTGGCATACCCCCCCCCTCGGTTGTAGGTGCTAGGGCTGACCTTACTGATTTACTGATTTATTAATAAATCAAACAAATATATGTTTTTAATAAAATTTTCAATAATTTTAGTAAAAGTTACTTTAAAACTTGATAGTTATAAAATTATAAACAAAAGTATATGTACTAATAATTCTTTTTCAAAGATATGATTGATTTATTATAGAAGTTTAGGAAACTTTGAAATAATTTTAGTTAATTTGAATGAGTAATATAAATGTAGGTATTTATTAAAAACATAAAATGTTTTAATAAATTTACGTTATATGTGTGTGTGTGCGTGTGTTGTGTGTGTGTGTGTTGTGTGTGTGTGTGTGTGTGTCATCTGTGTGCGAGTAAGTGTATCTGTGTGTGTAAGTAAATCTGTGTGTGAGTGTTAGTAAATCTGTGTAGTGTAAGTAAATCTGTGTGTTAAGTAAATCTGTGTGTGAGTGTAAGTAAATCTGGGAGTGAAGTAAATCTGTGTGTGTGAGTGTAAGTGTCTATGGATAAATGAAAGTGCCATAGTGAATGTGTGTATAATTCATCAGTGAATGTGTGTATACGTGCAAGTGTGTGTTGTGTGTGACCGCATTGTCATTGTAATGTAAGTGCCTATGGGTAAAATGCAAGTGTCATAGTGATGTGTGTATAAGTGTCATACAGTGAATGTGTGTATATGTAAGTGTGTGTGTTGTGTTGTGTGGTGTTGTGTTGGTGTGTGGTGTGTGTGTGTTTGTGTGGTGTTGTGTGCGTGTGTATGTGTGTTTAATAATAATAACAATAGGTCTGAAGTAAATAACACTAAGTATAATTATAAATAAAATAAAAAAATAAAAAATTAATTAAAAAAAAAATAATAATAAAATAAATAAAAATAATAAAAGTATTAAAACAAAGTAACAAACATAATGTTAATAAATATATGCGTTAAAGCAGTAAAACAGTGAGTTAAGCAGTAAAAGCAGAGAGTTAAAGCAGTAAAGCAGAGGGTTAAAGCAGTAAGCAGAAAGTTAAAGAAGTAAAGCAGTGAGTTAAAACAGTAAAACATGAGTTTAAGCAGTAATGAGTTAAAGAGCAGTAAAGCAGACAAAAGCATACTAATTCCTTGGTGTTAGGTAAAACTCTTTGATTTACTGATTTAAACTGCTTTAAGGTATGTACGTTAATAAATATATGAGTTAAGCAGTAACACATATAAGTTAAAGCAGTAAAACATGAGTTTAAAGCAGTAAAACATGAGTTTAAGCGTAAGCAGTAAAAACAAAAGCATACTAAATCCCTAAGGTGTTAGGTAACACCTCATTGCTTTACTGATTTACTGCTTTAAGGTATGTATGTTAATAAATATATGAGTTAAACAGTAAACACATATAAGTTAAGCAGTAAACATGAGTTAAAGCAGTAAATCAATAGTACAGATAAAACTGCAGTTTAAAGGCCAGTAAACATGAGTTAAAGAGTAAGCAGTAAAACAAGCATACTAATCCCCCCTAGGTGTTAGGTAACACCTCTATTGATTTACTGATTTACTGCTTTAAGGTATGTAATGCTAATAAATATGTGATTAAAGCATAACAACATAAAGGTTAAAGCAGTAAAACATTGAGTTAAAGCAGTAAAACATGAGTTAAAGCAGAAAGCAGTAAAACAAAAGCATACTATACCCTTAGGTGCTAGGGGCTAACCTTATTGATTTACTGATTTACTGCTTTAAGGTATGTAATTGTTAATAATATGTGAGTTAAAGCAGTACCATATAAGTTAAAGCAGTAAAACATGAGTTTAAAGCAGTAAAACATCGAGTTCAAGCAGTAAAGCAGTAAATACAAAGCATACTAATCCCTAGGTGTTAGGTAACACCTCTATTGATTTACTGATTACCTGCTTTAAGGTATGTAATTGTAATAAATATGTGAGATAAAATTTCGTAGAGTTGTAGTAAAATAAAATGTTTATTTATCGACACTCTGGTTTTTTCTTCTTACATACAATTTTTAAATTAAAATTAAAAAGTATTAAGTAAAAATAATGTTAATAAATATATGTGTTAAATAATAGGTCTGTAATGAGTTACAGTTTTAGGTTCGCGAAAATGTTTTTAATAAAAATGTTTAAGTATGAATAAAAATCGAATGACTCAGTAGTATATTTGAAAAAACAAGAAAGATTCTTTGAAATGTTAAGTATGAAATCAAAAATGAATGCTTATGTATAATCTTTTTCATTCGCTCGGCGGCGTTTTTTGCACTACGGGTGCGGGCCTCATCCTTTGCGGGAGGGGGCTTGCTGCGGCCTGGTGGGCGGCTTATGATCTAGAGGTATGACAAAAAAGATGAGTCATAAAGATGATCATCAATATAGGTGGATCAAGATGACCAATCAAATAATAAGTGAAGTATCAATCAAAGATCGAGGTGCAGACAAATTGAGCTTGAGTGTGTGAGTGCTAAGTGTAAGTGTACCTGTGCGCGTGAGTGTAAGGTGTATATGGGCTAGTGTAAGCGTCTATGGGATGTAAAGTGCTTATAAGTGTTATAAATACTAACTCATAGTAAGGAAGCATTCTATCAGATTGTGAATATACACCAATCGATTCCTCATACCTTATTACCTAGGGGTAAACACCCATATTAGGCTATTCTAGGCTCAGGGGAGGCTAGAAAAGGCTTGAAAAAAGTGGCACTCATTTGGCACTATGTTGGCACTCATTGGCACTATGTGGCACTCACTTGGCACTCATTGGCACTCCTTGGCAACTCATTGGCACTCATTGGCACTCACTTGGCACTACGCACTGGCACTTCCCTGGCACTCCTAGAATAATCATAGCAACATAATAGAACAATCCTAGGTATTCTTAGGTGATTGGGAGCATCAAAGCCATCAGTTAACGTGGTCAACATTGACCCCTGGTATATGGCAAGGTCAAAGGCGAAATATCAGTCAAACAAGGTTAAGAAATCAAAAAGGGCTAAGTCCTAAATTAAGGACACAAAATTCGTGGTTCAAGAATTGCCATGGATGACCAAAGGATTGGCAGTGTGTTTGTACTGAAGTATAAGTGTAAATGTAGTGTCTATGGGTAACTGTAAGTGTCATAGTGAATGTGTGTATACGTGTCATAGTGAAATGTGTTGTATAAGTGTAAGTGTGTGTGTGTGTGTGTGTGTGTTTGCGTACGCGCACGTGTGTAGGTGTTCAAGTTAGGGTAGGTCCATACATGCGTACCAGTTAGGAACGAATATGTGACGGGTGGGCACGAGTTGAAAAAAAAGTGGAAAAAAAAAAAATTGGGGCGGGGTTGGGGCCCCCCAAAAAAAAAAAAAAAAAAAAATGGGAAAAAAGAAAAACCCCCCAATTGGTATCTGGCAGTCAAGGCGAAACTGATCATGGCAAACAACGTTAAGAATCAAACCGGGCTAGCCATAAAAGGGTGCCCAAAATACCGTGCAAATTGTTCAAGTTAAATAATAATAATTACAACGTATAAAGTACACCTTAGCTATTGGCCTTTCTACTTAGCGGTTCTTTGTGCGTGGTTCTTTGCTAGAATGCTACCGACTGCGGAACTTGGTTAAAAAACGCGACGAGGCGAGACGATGAATTTGGCGATTCATTACCCGACGAAAACGACGATTGAAAATTATGACGAGGATTAACAAGACCATATAAAACAAAATGGCGGACGTAATGAAAAAACAACAAGGTTGTTAAAAAAAAAAAATAGAGGGTTTCACAAAAATTAGGGTTCTCAAAAATGGGGCTAAGTCCGTAAAGGGCGGCCAGTAAGATCAGCAAAGGCCAATCAGCAAAGGCCGCTCTCAAAAATTAGGGGGGGGGCAAAATTTACCAAGTATCTCCAAGGCAGAATGCTCCATCGGCTGACACACACCTTCTTCGAAGGGGCGCCAAAAATTACGGTGACAAAAAGCTAGGTAAAAATTGGGTATCACTTTCTTTTCATCCAAGTGAGACCCAATATGGAGTAAAAGAAGTTTGTTATAATTTTTTCCCCCAATCTCGGTGTCCAAATCGTTAGCCCTACTACTCACATTTTTTGTTAATATTGTTTTAAAAATGAAATATCTGAAAAGTACGACACTTCAGAAAAACCAATTACATATTTGAATCAGCGTATAAAGCGTAATACAAAAAATAAAGAAAAACAAAAAAAAACAAAAAAAAACCATTGTTTTTCAATAAATTACAGATATTTCTGCAGAAACTTAAAGAAACAATTCAGATTGGTTCAAAGTTTAAACTGTAATATAAAATAGGTAAAAAAAAGAAGAAAAAATAATTAAAAAAAAAAAAAAAAAATTAGTGGGCTGAGCGACGGGGGACAGAGGGGGGGTGTTTTCCTACCCCGTAGGGGAGGGGCGGAGGAACCCTGCGACACCAAATACCAAAGAAGGGGGTTCGAGACCCGTCCCCGGAGGGGAGAAATACGTGCCTACTGTCGTTCCCCGAAAGGCCGAGAGACCCGAACTCCTGCATCTTTGCGGTTTATCCTATGGTTATTTTATAGTTAAAATTTTTTTTTTTTTTTTCAAAAGTACGGATCCGTAAACGTAACTGGTCCTAAATATTTTTTAATCATGTCCGTTACAACAAATTCATTGTGGTATCATATAGTAAGATATATAAATAAAAACAAAAAAAATTTAAAACTGACCCAAGCGTAAAACAAGAAAAGGTCCCTAATATTATTATATATTATATATATATTAATATAATATATATATAATATTATATTTTTTATATATATAATATATATATATTATAATATATTATATATCTATATATAATATATATATAATCCTATATATATATATCATATATATATATATATATATATAATATATATTATATATTTATATATATTTAATATTATATATATATATTACTCCATTATAACTTTGTAACAATTTTAATTTATGTTCGTACTTATGCCACATTTGCGCGGCAATTTTAGCATAAGTCGAAATGAACTAATATATAAACCCGTCCTGTTAAGATTGAAGCTTCGCCTAAACAGAAATCAGAAGGAAATAATTCACTCAAATACTCTCTCCAGAAATCTCCCGGCAAGAAAGATAAATTTGAAGGAAAGGGCTGCGACTTGATTTCGATAACAAATTTTCGCTAAAACGAAGAGTCAAGGCAAGGGTGGTAAACGCGCTGGAAAGGCTGTGATACCAATTTGCCTACGAGAGAGAGAATCTCAACAGAAGGGACTTTTATTACTGCTTTACTTTTATTGAACATCTTTACATTTGTTAAATAAAACTCATTTAAAAATGGATCTTTAAATACCATTTCTTATATAGGGGTGCTGCTCATAATCAGAACCACCAACTTAGGCACGTTAACAGCCCTATATATTGTAGAACCGGGAAGAACACTCAGAACTTCGATCACCGCCTTTTGATAACCAAAGAAATGAACAAATAAGAAAAAACTACAATACGCAAAATCCAATCGAACCTCGAAAAATGATCAGCAAACGCATTACTCGACTACGGACTTCAATTTTCATTTCTTAATTTTTGGATTATTGTCTTCATCTTTTCACAACTCTCACAGTTCTAGGATTCATTCTACATATGTCGGTTCGTTTAGATAAAGAATTTTTTTCATCATTAAAGTTTGGATTTGGTGTGGATACGAATATCTGTGCCACTAGAACTCTGATTCCTTGTTCGAATTCTATGTCGTGACCGCTTCCTTTTATGTATGAAGAAATTTTTCAATAAGGACCCTAAATTTCAAGCAGACTTCGATCTACCTATGTACTTCCTTTACCAGTATGGATTTCTTTTCAATATTTTAAGGTTTTAGATTATGGGCAGATAATGCATTTTTGGATTCCCTAACGAAACTTTGATTCCTTTTTGATTCTAAAATGTCTGTGACCGCTCCCTTTTATGTATGAAAAAAATTTTTCAAATAAGGACCTACACTTTCAAGAACTTAGCCTCTAATATGTTCACGCGCAATGTTTCCTCGTAATACAGCTTGAAAAACTATTTACTGGCGCATTGATCAAATGCATGGATACATTAGAAACGCCTTATACTCGGAACTTTCATTGGATTCACGTTTGATCGAGTGGCTACTTTAACTGTGTGAAAAACTCAGTTGTTATATCAAGAATTTGTATTAACTTTTTTGTCTTTTCTGCATTTAACTGTTTGTATGTTTGTTTATACCTAACGGATATAACCAATATGCTTGTGTTTAAATGCGCCTTTTATTTTCTGTATATATTACATTATTGTATTTTTATGTATTCAATATTCGTATATATGTTTTAGATCTGGATGTAACCAGTTATGCTCGTATTGAATATTTACATTTCAGTATCATATTTTTGCCTTCAAAATGTTTGTATGTCTATTATTCTTCGACATATTAGATATGCTTTTCATTTGAAGTATTTTATTATGTATTTTACTTATTCTTTTTTACCTATTGACATGTTTTATATGTTTGTGCGTATTGTCAAATGCCCACAAATATGTATACATTTGAAAGAAGGTTAATTTTTATATCTTGCATAATTATTATACTACTTCTCACTCCGTGTTAGGTGGGAAGTAATGTAGTACTCCATTATAAACTTTGTAAAAATTTTAATTTATGTTCGTACTTATGCTAAAATTTGCGCGAGCAAATAATTTTAGCAAGTTGAAATGAAAATGATATATAACCGTCCTGCTAAGATACTCTTCAGTCAATCAGATAAAATTAATAATAAGAATCAGAAGAAATAAATTCACTCAAGATACTCTCTCCAGAAATCCTCCCGGCAAGAGAGATAAATTTCAAGGAAAGGGCTGGGACTTGAATTTTGGATCACAATTTTCCCGCTAAACGAAGAGTCAAGAGGCAAGGTGGAAAACGCGCGGAAAGGCCTGTGACTACTAAATTTCGCTACGAGAGAGAGTATCCTCAAACAAGAAGGGATTTTACTCATCTTCTTTTTTCATTGAACATCTTTACATTTGTTAAATAAATACCTCATTTAAAATATGGATCTTTAAATTACCATTATCTTATATAGGGTGCTTGCTCATAAAAGAAACCACTTAGCAAGTACGCACCTAATAAGTTGGTGGACCCGGAGAAGAACACCAGAACTTTGATCACTGCTTTTGATAACTCAAAGAAAAAATGAACAAAATGAGAAAAAACTACATAACGCAAAATCCCAATCAGAACATCGGAGAAAAATGACAAGCAAACGAACATTTTCGATACTGGACTTCAATTTTCATTCTAATTTTGGATTATTGGTCTTCACTTTTTCACAACTCTCACAGTTCTAGGATTCATTGTCAACATATGTAACTTCTTTACGGTATGGATTCTTTCATCATTAAAGTTTGGTTATGGCAGAAACTCATTTTTG
>JABUQX010042096.1:17500-20000 GCA_015478945.1 Trachelipus rathkii
TAATATACAACAGTTTGACCCTGTAATGGCTTAAATTTCCCCACCTCAAGTAAAAAAAAGTTGGGAAATTTCCAAAAATTTTTTGAAGTATACAAAAAAATTATCTAAATGAAAATGGTAATATCTCCCGACTATAAGCCCTGAAAAATTTCTTGTTAATTAATTGATTAGAAAAATACCGCAAATTTAACATTTTAACCATAATTCTGGGGGAATAAAGTTAATATTGGCGTAAATTTTTTTTTCTACTCATCACAATCATATCATAATTTTTAGAGCACTTTATAGTAGAGAGGGCACAACATTTTTTTTATATATTTCTAATATACTCAAATAATATTTTCTTAAATTTTCGCTAATAATCTTTTTAAGAAATTGATATATTCCAGACGAAAGTTGTTGCTTGTACAAAAAATGATTTAAATAAAAATTTGCTTCTTTAATACTATAAAAGTTTTGTAAATATTAATAGAAAACGGTTTAAATAAAAAAATTATCTCAATTTTTACATTTTTAGAACCAAAAAACTTGGTGTTCAAATTAACATTGTTAAGATCTGCCTTCAAATCATAGAAAGGTTTCAGCCATTTTTAGGTAGTAGATCAATCTTTGTATAGTTTAATTTAATTCATTTTAAAAAAAATGTAGATGATGAATTTTTGTCAAAAACAGGTTTTTTCAAAAACTGAAAATCCAAGTAATTCTTTCCATATTCTCTCCACTCAAATCTCATTTCACTTGACTTCACTACTCATTGCTTCTCCCAAGAAGAAGAAATCCGAATTCCAAAAAAAAAAAAAAAAAAAAAACTTTCCGGCAGTGAGTCACAACTTCAGGATGTCCCTCACACTAGCAGAATCGTTCTCTTTTACAAAGATTTTTATAAGGATAAGGCTGTGACTGCTCATTGAACTTACCAACGAAAAAAGAGGATCCCTCAATAAGGTGCACGACTGTTTTCTTTATTTATTATTTACTTAGAGCTAATAAATGTATTTAGTTTTTATGTATTTTTTAAAGTGATGGTGCCAAGTTGCTGAAAAACAGAACCAAGAAAGGAAATCAAAATTTAATCAAAGAAATCTATTTTAAGGCCATATATATATATATATATATATATATATATACACTATCATATAATATATATATATACTCATTATATATACAGCTTTGGTGGGTCCTTACTATATCCTATATAACATATATATTATCATTATAATAGAATACCTAATTATATATCTTCATAATAAAACCTTAAAATTACTTTACGGTTCTCACCCTTTTATAATATTTAATATTTACGTTTCAATGTACCACCTAAATAATATATATATATATATATTATATAATATATAATATATATTTTTAATATATATTAATATATTAAATATATATATAAATATATTATATATATATATATATTATATATAATAAGTATAATATATATATATATATATATATATATATAATTATATATTTATATATACATATAATATATAATACATATACTATATATATATATATATATAATATATATTATATATATATAATATATATATATTTATTTATATATATAATATATATATATATATATATATATATATATATATATATATATAGTACATATATAGATATATATATATATATTCATATATACACTTTTTCATATAATATTATATATATACTAATTTATTTCTTATATTATATATATATATAATATATATATATATATATATATATATACTTCCAATATATATTATATATGAAATATATCAATATATATATATTATATATCCTACTATACTACATATATGATATTATCACATTGCATCTACTAATATAGGATATTATATACTCTAATTATTACCATATAAACTATATATAGTAATATTATATACATATAATTATATCACTGTATATATATCACTCCTAGACTCTATATATCATACAATTCTATATTATATAATACTTCAATAAATAATCATCCTATAATAATACCTATTTATGTATATAATCTAGATCTCTTTTAAACTATTATCTATTATTATTATATCATAATATTATATAATACACCCTTGCCATCACTCAAAACTCAAGGAAAATATAAAAAAACGGATAAAAAAAACTAAAAAACACAACAGCTACCACTAACACGCAACTTTTCGTGTTTATTATATATACTTTTATATTTAATATGATAGCACATATTATATCACTTATTCGTATAGCCTGGTCATATACCTCCTACTACTATAATATATATATAATATATTATATAAGTATATATATATTATATATATCATATATATATATATATACTTATATCTTTCATTATACACTGATAATACTGCCAGCTGGCGTACCTTGCAGATTAACCAGCACATCTATGGGTAGGCAAAGTAATATATATATATAGTATATATTATATATATACTACTTACTTCATTTATATATATATATATATATATATATTATATATATATATATATACCCCATATAT
>JABUQX010042096.1:27500-46059 GCA_015478945.1 Trachelipus rathkii
TTACTCACTTTATGACTCCTTAATTCTGTTTATAATAATATTTAAATCTTCTATTTCTATCCTTATTTATAAGTTATGGTGCTGATTTTCCTCCTCAACTTTTTTTCTTGAACTGTCTGAGAATTAGTGTCCTGTTTCCTACAAAAAAAGGACAGAACAGGACACCTTTTGCTAAGCTGATCGGATTTAACGGACATCAGACCAAATTCGATACACTTGCTCTGATGAATCTATGTGCTCAGTCTGCTGTGGTGGCACAATATCTCTTGAGGTCATGTTTGCGAGTGATCATTTTCTCATTTTATGGGGACGAGGAGGATTCTTATTGGTGAGTTGTACCATACCTATATAATTAATTAAGATTATATTTATTAATATAATTATATAATTATATAATTCTTTATTATTTATTATTATATTATATAACAATATGACTTCAAAAACCTTAAACTTATTTAACGAAGTGTATTGGACGTCATAATACTGCACAGTTTATCAAGGTGGTTGGGTTATATCAGGGACTGATATTAAGGCATAATGTAAGTTATGAATGAGAACTTTGATCTATCTATAAACAATTGGATAAGCCAAGCCCTGAGGAGTGTTCACATTCAAGAGGGGTAAACTCTTTGATTTTAATCAAAAATCAGCAGGACCAACCATCATTGAAAAACTTTTTCGTTGTGTTCTAATAATACAAATTAAAGTGTAAATAAGTGTATGCACTGATAAATTATTCATTCATCAACTTCTATCATACTACAACCGATTGTAATTACCATTATATGGATATATATAGTAGGCCTCAAAGACTCTGGCCACTAAAACTAACTAATATATATATGATGGTTAGGCTCTTTAGGACTAGAACCAGGGCTAATCAGGTCCTATGCATATGAAAATTAAAATACTCCTTTAGATTGGTTCCCTTTAAGCCTAAAATGTTTGTTGGGATGAGGCCAACCTCAATAAAGCTAAAGCTTGAGAGAAATTCGTTGAGATCTATTATAATGAGCATTTAGATCTGTTAAACAGATAAAAGTTTATATTATAAATGGAGTAGTTATAAATATCAACTGAATGTTTATTTTTAACATATTTCTTTAATAGTTTTACAATAATTATATATTTGATTTTGTGAAATAATAAGAGTGAAATCGTTTGCTTGGCCAAGTACATTATAATCTAATACAACCGATTAATTTATTATCGAGTTATTAAAATTAGCGAAATTAGCCTTTGTACTAGATATTTGTGTTCCTCAGGTTAATGACAAAGCCATACTTAATCCTTATAATCTGGATCTAATTAAATAATTACTTAAGTTTTAATATTAATAATGAAAAGTGCCAATTAACTAAGTGAAATGAAGGTGTATGTTTGTGTAAAATCTAAATCAGTCTTAGTGCTTGGTACAAAGCAAAAGATATATATTATTTACAACAAATTAGCGGTGATGAATTCCCTTAATTTTAAGTCAGGACGTTGAAGAAGTAAAAAAGATCGCAAATTTTGAAACTAGTATACAGGCTTAAAAAAAGTGCTTGAGAAAAATGCTGAAACTGTACTATGCCATCTGAAAAAAATATCCCAGAATCAACAACCCGCGAGGAGTAAGGGAAGTTAAGTATACCCAAAAAAAACATTCTGCAAAGGTTTCAGTGCTTTTCCGCTTTCAGTAAACTCTCACGAGGAGAAGAAGTTCGGAATTCGGAGGGAAATAAATTCAAGACACAAACACCACCACGATCAAGTTCTTGCCGCCAGCCCAATTGCACCATTAAGCGGGAAAGCGGTCGCTCCGGGCAAGCATTCTACCGAAATTTGATGTTTCAAACATTCGCGCAATAGCAAAAAACCCGGGTCGAAACCGGTGGCCTTGCATCTGTAAAGACGGATTTAAATATTGCTCCCTCCTTCCCACGATATCGTCACACAGCAAGGTCCCATTGAGGATTGCTTTCCAGAATTGATTAATGCAAAGAGGAGGCTATCATCGAACTTGAGAAGGCAGGTCTGAAAAATTTCATAAAGAGAAAAAAGTGTTTTTTGTTCAGAATTGTTTCTCGATAAACTCATCTCGCATCCAAAAGTCTAATATTTTGGCGGAGATAGTAATCCTTGAAAAAAATTACAAATGTGGCAGAATTAAATAAGAACTTTATAAATTGCTACGTAGAACCCCTATGAAAGAAGAGGGAGAAATCTGGGACCTGTATTTTATGTATAAGAGAAATAATTTTTCTTCACAAAAGAAAGAGGGATCTATTCAGAGAGTCGAAATACATAACAACAACACTCTGTTTTAGAAGAGCCAAACAACAAAGAATTTTTAGGGGTGATATGGGACTGCTTAAGAACTGATTAACTCTAAGGTCGCAGGAGCAGAGAGTAAGAGAACACCATCATCAATAGAAGAAATACTCCTAGAGAGCGAAGATAAAATAAGCTGTGAGCGCCAAATTGTTGTGGGAATTGTGTAAACCCCATGCTAGATTAATACATTGCAGCTACACGTTCCATTCGGAATATTGCCCTATTTATTAGTTGGTATACCCGCCTGTGAGAGAAGGTCCATATCCTCTACAGCAAACTTATAAGCAGTAATCGAGTCAGACCCTCACCCAAAGGAATTAGGGGGAAGGTAAAATGAAGAAGATATTTTTAATCCTGTAGATTTAGATGTATTAAATAATGCTGGGCTAACTAAAGGTTAATGTAATAATATAATAATAATATAATAATAATATTAATATATTAATTAATATAATAATAATATAAAATAATAATAATATATAATAATAAATAATAATAATAATAATAATAATAATAATAATAATAATAATAATAATATTACTTTAGTTTTATATAAATTAAAATTTACTGAACAAAGAGCAAAAATGCAAATAGAGGTCATTCTCCTTCAATTCAAGTTTCGAGTGTTTCGATTATTGATAAAAGTATCGATGTGACCAATACGATACCAACGCATGCTAATCAGCAGGACCCGAAATATGTTGCCAACGGAACTCGCTGAAGAATTCCTATTATATAATGTGATAATGTTAGAAATTATGAAACTTTATATATTATTGATAAATTCATAAAAGAAACTTTATTACTTCATCTGGAAACTCGTTGAATTTGATTCCTCTAGATGAAGAAGGTCATATATCAATTATCGGTCAAATCAAGGCTGCTAACGATACTCTAATCGAATGTATATTCTAGCAAAAATTTACATGAATTAGGTTTGAAATAATGTATAATGTAGATTTAACAGCTAAATTGCCTATAGTATTTGGGACGCCCTTGGTAAAAAAATATTGGTTTTTTTTCTATTAATTTTGAACAAGCTATTTAATGAATACTGGAGAAGAATTGAATGTGTAATTAGTATACTAATGTGATTTTAAAGATAAAGCGTTCATTCA
This sequence comes from Trachelipus rathkii, assembly GCA_015478945.1. Classification (NCBI taxonomy): domain Eukaryota; kingdom Metazoa; phylum Arthropoda; class Malacostraca; order Isopoda; family Trachelipodidae; genus Trachelipus; species Trachelipus rathkii. The sequence continues at coordinate 30,935 of JABUQX010042096.1, forward strand.
CCTACTCTATCTAATCCTTTTCTATTGCCGTCCCAATGCTCTTTTTTAGCGATATACCTATATTAACAATATTATAACGAGTATAAATTATTTGTAAGTCGTTTTTGTCCGAAACTTTTAACTTCGGGAGACTACTTAGAGTTTGGGTCGGCCTAAACGAATAAAATTTTGGCAATCTATAGTGAAAAATCGAAGCTTAAAGGAAGGAGATGGGAGAGGAACCTTAGATTTAACTGATAGCAGAAGACTCACATTCCACATGATATTTTGAAAGAAATAGCCTAGCTTTTCCCATACCGCTAACTTTTACAGATAGCCCCCCCGGTCATAAAAAATAAGTTCAGGGTCGTTCCGCACAAAATATTTGAATGAACAAAAATTAAGTTACCTAATTTAGTAAGCGCGAAAGTTCTCAAGAGATCTCTTCCCAATGAAGTTTACAATCTCGGTATTAGAGAAAAAAAGACGGTCGTATAAGGATCGTTTGTGATTTAAGAAGCCTTAACTCTGCGGCCTTGCCCAATATAAAAAGACATATTCGGCTCAATCCATGAGACAAAGAATTTTTGTAAATTGGACTTGACTAACGCTTATTATCATTTGCTGATTGTCGAAGCAGATTAGTCCTATTTCAATAGTACTACTATGATTGGTAATTTTTATTTCACGCAATTACCACTGGGTTTTAAGAATAGCGGATCTTGTTTTCGGAGATACCTTTCTATATAGCTTTAAGACATGTCAGATGCAGGTTTATCTCGACGATATTTTGATATGTCCTAAAGATTTAGCAGACCACATGGTAGTGATCAACTAAGTATTTGAGAGATTCAATTATTTCAAAATTTGTTTAAATTAAAAGTAATGTGAATTTTCGGTAAAAAAATAATAATTTACTAGGTTTTGATCTAACAAAAGATTATATTTCACCATTATCGGAAAAGGTTAAGGAAATGAGATAAATATTCTAGGTCCATTAAAAATAGAATAAGTTCGCTCTTTTCTGGGAAAAATATAGTTTAAATTTCAAAATATATCATGTTTCACAAAATACACGCTGCCTTTATACTGCTATTTAAAGGGAAAGAATTGCTCGAATCAAAAAATCACGTGGTCAGACTTAGCTGAGATTTTGTTTATATATATAAAAAAGCAATTAGTCTGCGCCACGGCTGAGGTTCCCCTCCGGAAACGAGCCTTTAGCCTTTATAAATATACATTTTTTCATATAATACAGCTTTTAATACGGTGATCATGTCGGATAAAGATGAAGGAACACATTTGCAACATAAGATCGCTGATTGCCAGTAAATAAACTTTAATCAGAATTTTCAAAATTATTTAAAATGTACGGTACTATTTTAGCAGGAGCGAACGTAAGAATATGCTCGAGCTCGCGGACATTTTTGTACAAAGTAAACCGCGTTAATGATGTTAATCAAACGTGAAGGAATTTCTTTAATTCATAAGTCGCTATATCCTGTGATTGCGGAATTTTTAGCACGTTCTTACGAAAATGTGTAACACCAAAAAATGACGGCTTGGTAGGCCGTTTGAAGATGATATTTCATTCAATAAAATCAGCTTTAAATAATTAAATAATCGATAAACTCCATCACCATAGTTGATCAATTTTTTAATATAAACCATTTGTTATTGTTTTTTTGCTTGTTCGAAATCGACGAGCTCCATCACAACACTGTTTTCATTTTTTCGCAAAACAAATAACCTCCCAAGAAATTGAGGAAAGCGTATAACCTTTCTTTGATTCCGTGTTTTGCACAAATTCAGGCAAATTAGTACAAGCAATCAGCACGTGCCAAAAAGAAAGTCTTATGGAATTAGATGTACGGGTTCTTATAAAGCAAGTAATTTTATATAAAAGAAGACTTCCAGAATATGTTTACAGTCTTCCCTTTAGAAACATTTTGAGATGGAGAATTTGAAAAGAATATGCGGTTCGTATAATGCGTCCCTCAAGATGACTCTGTATCTAACGCCGAATAGTCTGTACATGCTTGCGAGCGAGCATATTAGAGGGGCAGATTTAGTTGCACAAGAGACATGCACCTATGCGTACTGGTAAGAGCTCGCGCTTTAATATTCTGTCTAGGTGGGACGAAGTTTGGAGCTACATAGTCGATGTTACAAGTGCGAGTGAGCACAGGTGTTTACCGGTAGCAGACGAAGTGTAACTCAATTGGTAAGTTCGGTATCGCGCGGAGATAATCTTTTGCTTTAATCTTAACGAATCCTGCAACTTGATTGTCGTTATCACACAGGATATAAGAACTTGCCATTGTGGAAAGTTTTGGTATTAAGAGATTTCTATCTGAAGTAAGATCATGTGGGCTCCAATGCCAGGGAAAGCGAAGCATAACAGGAGTTTGACCACATCATATGCGTAGTTTATAGGGCGCGATATATGCTTATCGAGGTAGAAACGTGTAACAAGTTATCAAACAAGTTAGAGGATAAAAGGCTAAACCTGAGAAAAATTACAGAGAAAGAGTGATTTCTTGGAAAACTTCTTATTCAACAAATAACAAGCTAGACCTGCAAATTTATGTTATAGGAGATAGAATAAAGAAATTAGTCCAAGTAAAGTATTAGTGGTGCGATAAATAGAAGTAGCAAGTCCACTTATACTTTAATGGGACTAATTTCTTTACTTCTATTTCCTTCTCATCATAATTGTCATATCGAAGCCTTTTCGTAGATTAATTTTAGTATTTTCTTTCGTTTAAGTATAGGTGTTTCTGCTTTTTGTCATTGTTGTATGTTTTCAAACGCTCGATAAGAAAGGCTCACACAGTTTTAGTAGTAATTCCCTGCTTCAAGGGTTCCCACTTTCTGGAAAGTCAGGGAAAAAATATCAGTCAGGGAAGGTCAGGAAGCGTTTTAAGATATGCGGAAAGTCAGAGATAGTATAAGTCGGAAAATTTTAAAATTCAAAACATATTGAAAGAATGCTCCATGCGACAAGTTTACATATTTTGGAATAATTTTTTGGCTTACTTTTTATTTGTGGAATGAGATATGTATTTGATAATGAATGATAAAGGTATGCGAGGAACGACATCCCTATATCTATTTCTTCCTTGTTTCGTTTTTTTAGTTCAGTCATTACCTACTATTCTTCCTTTTCTGTCCGTAGATTCTGTTCGTAAAGGTTCATCCTTCCGATTGAAGGTGATTGGTATATGGAGGTTTGGCTGTATGACTTATGACTTAATCGTTTATATCTTTCTTTTTAGGATTTATACTTTTTTTTTGAGGTTGAGAACGAGTGAATTTGATTTTGTGCAGTTGACACGAAATCGCTCAACCAAACTATTTCCAAATGTTTCTGTTCAACCAAAGATGTTTTCTTAAAAATGCAAACTGGCCTTTTAAAATGTTTCCTTCTAGAACGTGAATCTTTTTACGAAGTTCCAAACGTCAGGACACTTGGTCCATTCCTGTTCAGATTTACAATGTCTCGTATACTAAATTTTAATGAAAGATTTCTTAATTTCCAGTAAAATGCCTCTAAACGAACTAGCTACTGTATTGATTTAATGACAAGACCAATTGCGTGATTAAAAGGTATATCGATTTTCAACAAAAAAATTTTCTCAAAGAAGTCACTTCGACATGAAAGTAAATCCTAAAATTCACGTTGAATGACAGGAAAAGAGTTTAGAAATGTCTCTGAAGTACCAAGCACTGTCCAGGGCCTTCATCATTTGGCTTCCTAGTATATTTTCATCAGCCAGACAAGGGAAAACAAAGATTTTGCTTTATTGCTGAGGCATTTGTACACCCAATACGAATCACCAGATTCTGATTGCTGTAAAGGCAAGAGCACAATAACTCTCTTTGCAGTTGAAGCTCACTTCTACCCTTGATTAAAAATACAAAATATTTTTGGATGGTGACGTCCTACCTTAGAGAATTGATGAATTTTTATCTTCAATATGTACCTGGATCAAGTTATGCGGAATATGTGGCAATTATTAATTAGGACGATATTTTCCATGGAAAATGCGACAGTAGGAGGAGGGTTACTTGTAAATAAGCAATTTATAAGTGGATAATCTGAAAAACAGAGTCTCTGATTTTCAAAAACAGTGCACAATGCCTATAAGATCGCATAAACTATTCATACAGTTTCCTTCACTCAAAAAATAGTTGACAAATGAGAGGGCCATGGATGAATTGAACGAGCAATCTCAAAGAAAAAAAAGAAAATTATTCATACAGATCATAAACTTGAGAGCAGAAGATGTTAACAAAGCTTGACAGCGAAGACTATAAATCAAAAATTCCAGATGCCCTGGAAAGACAAGTTATCCTAATCTCCGCAATTTAGAACTTTTTGATCCACAGTGACGTTATTCACCTAGGCTATTATGTAGTTTAATTTATTTTCTTTTATCGTATAAATAAAATGTTACTTTTGGAAAAATCAAGCCAACGTGGCCCACGTCTGGACGCTATTGGGGAGGTATAGCGCTTGATTCCTAAAAAAAAAACTATTTTTTTTCAAATAAAATTTTTTACCCATGATGCATGAACAATTTTTAAGGATAAATTTTCAATAATTTATGTATGAACTGCACGTAAATAAGGCGCATATGTCATAAAAAAGATAGTAAACGCCAAAAATAAACGACAAACCGCTGTCAGGGGATCTGGGCGAATCTTGGTCCAGGAATAGTCAGGAAACTCAAATTTTTAATAAGTTCCAGTGTGTAACCCTGTGTTTGTAACACCAAGTGCACACTATTCGTGCTCAGGTTGTACTTCTTTGTTCTTAAACAATTGGAATCAGCTGTTTGTGATGGAGCACTTCCTTTGATTTTGTGGAAATAAAAAAATAAAAAAATAACATGACATTTCAATTACAACTTTTACGATCCAAAATTACAAGACGATCTACTTCGCGAAGTACTTCAGGAAAGAATTATTGATGAAAGTCGTGTTTTATATAGAATGAAACCACTTCACCATGATTTAGGCTGCCATGATGCCGTACAACTCAGAACAATATCGAAGCCTTTTTCATACCGTATGCTGAGCAATAAAGGTAGTTCATTTAGAACTCTAAGACTATTTACATCACCCCCCCCCCTATTCAGGCTCATACAAGCTCATTCTCTTAATACGACCATATACAGGATACGAATTATGGAATATTGTCCCAAACTTAGGAACCCGATCTTCAGTTTTAGAATCCTTGTATATTTGGATCATCAAACCGACCTTAAAAGATATCTAAGTTTTAACAGTCTTAATACTGAAGTGAGGTTTTGTAAATCATGGACTCTTAACCACATATTATGTAATCATTCAATCTATCTATTGGATTTTTATTTCAACTTTATATATTTTTTAACTTTTAAGTAATTTATTTAAATTTGTTTAAATTATCCTTATGATTGTTAAGACCAATGGAATCTGATAAGATTCTTTCTGAAAACTAGTCAATAATGTATTTGACTTGTTCCAATTCTTTTTGGTTATACTCGTATTTACGTTATATATATATTTACTATAGATATATATAGTATATATATATATATATAATAGTCATTATATAATCATATTTATATATTTAATATTCATATATCATATACATATATATATATCATATATATACATAATGAATTATTATATAATATATATATGATACGTTTTATTCGTAATTAGAATCATGAATAAATAAACACGGTCAATAAGTAGAAAAAGATTAAAAAAAATTTGCAAGTTAAAACATGCCATCGTCCTTGACAATACCTTTGCACAATTTTCAAGTCAAGAGCTGGCCTCAAGTACGAAGTACAAGCTTACAGCGTATTTTCGAACAAACTTGCAAGTACCCAAGCTACAGTACCTCCAAAATGTAACTAGTACAGTAATTGTACTTGCCCTACAAGCCCTGATTACTGATACTACACTATATATAATATAATATAGATATTATATCACTACCTATTTATTTACCTATATATTATATGTATTATTTCAATTAGTAATAATTTTATAATATATTTTATATATATTATATATATCGGTATATATGATATAGGTATATTATATATCATATTTATATATACTATATATATATATATATATATATTAAATTATATTATAGTATGATATATATTTATATATCAGTTAAGCTAATCCTTAATTTTAACCTAATCAATTAATACGCTTAGTTATATATAACTTTAACATATAAATGCTTTATAATAAGCTATGTACAGTTATACATATATTATACTTATAGCTGCCTACTGTAAAAAGAGGAAATTTCAATTTAATTCACTTGCTCTCTGTTTGTATTTATTATTTTTTTAATATTTTTGAATAGACTTATGAATATTACACAATTTCTCAACCCGAGCATGTCTGCTCCATTATGATTACATTATTCGAATACTTCCTGACTAAACTGTTATAACCTAGTCACTTAGTCCTGGGTCGCTCTCTTCGATAACTCTGTATGAACACGTCTGTAAATATATATATTTAGTGTTCTTTATATACTATATAATATACTATAATATATGTTATTATTGTAGTTTATTTTATTAAATCTTATTAAACCTAAAACTTATATTACTGAATGCACTATAATACTCATTAATAAATAGACCGTAATAGAGGGTGGAAGGATGATTAACTGAAAATTTTATAATACTAAATAAGTTAACGGATAAAGGACCAGGCAATCTGTCTATATCCACCAAACAATAGCAAATAATTCTCAAATAGAGGGAAATATAGTTCCAACTCAACTCATCCCTATCTCGTTCTATAGAGTATAAATGCTACCGGTTGAGTGTGAAAATATTGTTTCATATTTTAAATTTCGAAAGTAAAGAGTCGAAGTCAATTTATCATGATATTGTTACATTATAACCATTTCTTATTATATTTTTGCATAATCAATTACGAGTAACATGACAAATCCATTACTGAATTTTAATTAACAAAAGAGCATTTGAAAAAGTAAAAGGTTCCGGTTAGTTCCGGGCCCAGAACCGACTTCCCCAAAAATCAGACTCCCTCGACTAATACTGTACATTATCCTATATACTATAATAATACTCATTTATTATAATAATATATATAATTATATATTATTATATATATATTACTATAATATTTATATATAATATATATATATATATATATATTATATTATACTCTATATATATATATATATATATATATATATATATATATATATTCATAATATAATTATATATATTTAATATATTATATATCTATATGTATATATAATTAGATTACTAAGATATTATATATATTTATATATATATATAATATATAGTAGTGCTGTAACCGTCGTTATAGTAACATAGGTCGGTATAGATATATACTCATGGATCGACATAGTACGAGATGCATGCCGCTTTGCAACTACTCGTACATAAACGTTATTGTCCCAGGTGTGAGGAGTGGTGAGGCACCAACTGGTCTTGCGCACCGGACGGTAGGATATACATTGCACATTTTGCCAGAACCTACAGCGATCCTCGCTTTGACGACCTTCGACGAGCCAAGATTGTCGTGCTGAGTGCACCGTGAGCATCCGCCACCCGCCTGTGTATCCATCATTTAATTGCCACTGGTTCCACGCCTCACCCAAAAGTTTGGGAGCGCACCACCGCCACCAGAACCGCACGCGGCCCTGACCAGCCTCCCGCTCTCGTTAGACAAGTCCAAATCGAATATGCACATACATTGTGAGTGCCAGACTATCCTATCATATATTGATACCGAATAAATGTAAAAGTTCTACGTTCTATAGGATTAGTGCTTACGAAGCGGTACTTACTTCCTACTAGTATAGGATGTATTAATGACTGTCGGAATGAGTTTATAACTGGGCTATTAATATACTATATATATATAATATAATATTATGAGATTATATGTAATAAATCCTGAAGCGATGAGGTTACCCACCATTGGGCATATAAGGAGTCTTAAGAGTACATCCCATGACGACTACCAGTACTTCATGGTTCTCCGGCCTTTGCGCTCATATCAATTCTCTTTCAACCATTGGAGCATAGTATTCTCCGCTTAATACACACCATAAAATCCAACTTACAGACCAAACACTATTATTTCCGCTTGACAAATTCTAAAATAAAAAATGGTATTTTTTAATCAAAATGGCAGCCACGCCACAATTTGTGCTCGCGGTTAGATAAGCATAGTAGAAGAGCTTTCGATTACTGGGGTGCTCCGAAAATAACCACCTATTCCGACCCTCCCCTCAGTCACCATATGCCTTTTCTTGATTCTGTCAGGTGTGATGGTGGGGGAGTTGGTGCGGCGGTCACGGTATAATTGAGCCTTGGTAGATGACGGGGGCTGCTTCTCTTTCATACGAATTTTTTGGTCTTTCTTTGATCTTTAAACCATCAGATCATTTTTATTTTGGTTAACATTCGATCCAAAGATAAACCCATTTAAACGGCTGACTCTTTTTCTTAAGGACCGATAACGTAGTTTTGTGAGCAGAGCTCATTGGTGCATGTCACTTCCAAAACTAAGCTTCTGTGATGACTCTCGCTTCCCATATTCTTCTTGCGCGGTAAACTTTTCCAGTCTCTTAGGCATCTCCGTGTTAGCCAGGTGGCTGCGCATTTAAATGATTGGTTTGTCCTGATGTCTTTGATTTTGAGTTTCCCAATATTCTACCTAACGGCTCAAGCTAATCTGTAAATTATTATGAACACATTTCTTTCTTCTTTTCCCGTTCCATCTGACTAACACATTCACATACCTGTTTCAAGACATGTCGTCACTTGCGTTTGTCGCCCAATTCTCAAGATAAAGTCTGATGAGACTTGCTTCACGATCTTTCTATCAGAATTACCTCGAGGCGCCGTTGAAGTTCGTATTCTATCTTCGTTTCTACTGCCTTTCTTTGTTCCTTTAATTCTTCTCATTCTTAGACACCTTTTCCTCTTCCCCCCTTTATCCCCCTTTATCCTATCATTTCCCTCCCTCTCTGGGTTCCTATGATCACTCTCATATCTCTGACCTTTTTCGTGTTCATTCTTCCAAATCTCATCTAAAATACCCCCCCTTACGTGCAGAAAAGCGTTTATGTCTACTTTTCGGTTCATCGCTAGACAGTTACTTCTTTCAGATTTCCAGTATGACTACCGTTTCCTGAAAAGGTGTCCCTCGGAGTGTGCAAAGAGCCGAGAAGCAAGTTCTTCTACTGGGACCACCGCAATGGTGGACGGCGGTGCATCCATGAATCTTATTACTTCGACTTATACCAGCTATATAAGGATCCTTAGTCATTTAATCTGTTTTTCTCCCCCTGCCCCCTAGGGGGGCGTTGTTCTCGTTGCTGTATATAGCCACCAAAGGAGACGCTCGCTCCGCTGTAGCCTATATTAGTAGTCATCTTCAAATTCCAAAAACCTTTGCAACTTATATCTTCCCAAAATCATGCAAAATCTTTTCTCCACTGACCCACTCACAAAATTTTCTCAAGTCAGAAATTCAATAATATCTTTAACGGGCCTTCTCGTTCCACGTCCTTTCTGGTATATTATTTCAAAATCGGCTCCTTTTAACTCTTACTTTGCTTCGTCCTCTTGCCCCTTATTTAGTTATTTACCGTCGCGGCTAACTGCATTTAACCTTCCTACTGCTAAAATCTCTCAACTTCTGCTCTTTTCTATAGCATTGTTCAACCTATCCTTACGTAGGAACGAATGAAACCATCCATTTCTTCTAATCTTTTCTCTGCTCGCCAATGCGGCCTTCGTAAAGAAGGGCTCTACTGGCGATCTTTTCTTTCTAGTCTTCGCTTTCTTGATCCTTTTCACTAGTATTTTGGTAAATGCCCGCGCTCATCATAATATCTATACATGTAGGTGTACCCCCTCATGCGTTCGCATTTTTCCTCAAACTCTCTACCTTTTCATAAAAGACCTCTCTCATTGTTCAGCCTACAATTCCATCCTATGCCACACGACTTTTCACCCTGTTCATTAATCTCCATCATTTCGATAGACCGTCCTTTTTCAACAACATTAGCTTCACCCTTGGACATCATACTAGCATTCCCTGATCCTTTCTCGAAATTGTCTTTGTACAGGCATTTGAAACAAGGATTGTTTTCACACAGTAGCTCAAGCCTGCAGAGTTCCATCTTCACTCACATAATCTTTCCACACAGCCGCCTAAAAAATACAGTCTCTCCTCGAAACACACATGAACTTTCAACGCTTCCAGCGTTCTGTCTCTGATATATTTTTTAAGTGGTATGTTTTTGTTATTCTTCTTCTGTGACGTATTTATCTTATTCCTCTATGTCCTTTCGCGTTCTCTCACCTCAGACTGTAACAGGCGATTGGCTCAAGAACTACAACTTACTACGTAAAGTCGAACAAACTCCGTTAAATACTAATTTTCCAAAAACACTTATAAGATTTTGCATGCAGTGAAGCTTTACATAACACCCGTTACGATTCTTTAAATTATTTGCTAATCACCCAAGGCAACAAAGCTATAATTGTTCCTGTAACTTCAATCCAAAGCAACCTATTTTTTTCTTGAGAAATGGTATAAGGAATAATACTATATATATATATTAATTATAATATATTAATATATTATCTTATATATAATATTTAATTTATTAATTATTTTATATATATATGTATATATATATTATTCATATATATAATATACTACCTATTATTATATATATATATATATCAGTTCTGTAGTATGGACCATGGACCTATCGGCATTTGCGTAAACTTCTGCTACCTTAAATTGACATCCGGCATGCGCTCTTTGAATATGATGAATTGTTTAGGAATGTTCGTACTTTCACTTGAGATACGATTATTAAAAACAAATATTTTGGCTATGTTAGTGCATCTCTTTATCATGGCGAGTTTTGAATTTGTAACTTATTTGATAGTTCCATGTTTCTTGTTTTATATAAATTATATATATAGCGGTAATATATTATACCCCGTAGTTATATTATTAGCGGATCATTTATTAATATATAATTATTTATATTTCCAAAATCATGACTATATATATATATATATATTACTATTTATATATATATTAATTTATATTATAATTAATTGATATATATTTTCCTATACTTATAATATATATATATTATATTTTCAATATATATATATAAATCGTTTGTGCCAGGGTATTATTTCGTGCGTAGCAGCCAAAAGCGGCTGTCCTCATCAAATCGAAAGCTGCGTCCAACTTCTTGTTTGCTCTACTGACAACTTTTGGCCTCTTGTCCTTAAAACTATCTCAACGAAGCTGTGTAATCATCCTTCCTCCTCTTAGTTCCCATCTGAATGGCTCTTTGCCGCTAACTCTCCAAACTGAAAATGGCAATCATCTATCGGCCTCCACTTTTCTTGCTAAAGTCCTACCTGAACGGATTCGGCATCCACGCCTCCTCCTCTTCAGGTTGTCACATACAATGTCTATTGACCTGAGAATGCATACATTCCTGAATCTGGCTGAGTCTGTTTTTTTGGTGTTCATTTTGTGTGATTCTATGAAGCCGTATCAGGACGGAAGGCAGGGTTGGCCGTAGTGATCGGAATTCCTCCAGATAGTCTCTGGAATTGCGGCTTACGTTCTGACCCTGCCCCTCGTTCAACTATATTCTCTATGTCATACTTCTAGGCAGCATTCTCCAACTCAAGTGTTGGCAAGCCGCACATGGTCCACCCCTATTCCAAGAACATACAAAGAGAGAGCCCGCTCTAGATCCTTCTACCTTATCGCGCTTTGATGCAGGTCTTCACTTGTCATTCTATCGATAACGATCTTTTGACAACTACTTTCTATTACAGTCTCATCGTTTTGGACCACCTCAGTCCAGCTCTCCATCTCTCAACTCTTCGGCCCGTTCAAGGTCCTACTCGGGCGATTCTATGGTTTTCCCGACTCTAGAGACATATGGGAGTACGCCTTTGCGCTCGGTGTCCGCTTGACGATATCAAAAGCATTTTGACGGGGGTATGACGCGTCACTGTCTACTCCAGCATCCCCTTTCTTTGTGGGTTTCTCTTTCTTTTGGCAGTTACTTTTGCTAGTTTCTTTCAAGTCGCCAATATGGCTGTGGTTCTGATTTATGGAGAGCGACTTATCTTTTTCTGTCGAATAGTGGATGTAGGTCCTCGAGGGTTCGAGGTACTTATCTTCCTACGTGGCTTACTTTTCTCATTAATGATCATCTTCTCGGCTGCACATCTAAGCTCTATGACTTACTCTATGCCCGAATATTACTATATTGATATGAATATTTAGTATGAATATTAAAGTATATCATTGATAACTGGAAGTCATTGCCATAATATCAGAAAATTATAATAGTTTGAGATTATAATATATATTATGATATTATATTACATGATTTGAGTAATAGTAATGATTAGATGCAATGAGAACCTTCTTATGGATAGACAATAGATATTTGGAACAGGATAAAAGTATTAAGACAATATTATTAGGTTGAACATACTTGGAATTTCGGGCTGATCCGTACGCGAATTAAATAAAACCATTAGTGAGAGAACGGGCATGTAATACTAAACATCCTAATACAAGATGCCTGGTTAAGAAAAAAATGACAGCAAAGTGCGACTAGATCGGTTAGCAACGTACACCTCTCTTCTGTGGTTTGTTAAATAAGAAAGAAGATGAATAAAAAAAAAAGGATATTATTTCGTTATAAGTCATAAAGTAAGGTGTCATAGGATGTCACTTTTAAAAGGAGTATTTGTGTCTGCGTGTGTCAATATCTGCTTGCTTATTTACTTTATGAGATCGGAGAGGAAGTCTAATCTTGGGCGGTGACATTTCTTCGGGCTTATGTTCTATTTATAAGTTAGTTCTTAATATACTGAAAATTTACTCCAGAGATATGTTTCAATCATTTTTGTTTATCCTAGAGAGGTAGATAAACACTAGTTATAAAACTATAACTAATTGAATAAAAACCTAACAGACTTATCTATATGATTATCTAAAAATGCGTGTAGCATGTTACTTCCAAAGACCACGGTCAGTAACTTCTGGCTTCTTATGTTATTTCAAGGTATTTCCTCTCACACCTGAAAATACAACAATGTCTCAGTCAATTATATTTCTTTACTCGCCCCAGTCTAATCTCCATTTCCTAGTAACTATACCTTATGTGTACAGCTCCATCAGATACTGTCCGAAATGTATATAACGACTACTCGATTTGGTATAATTCTTGTCTGCTTTGTTCCGTTAATCCCGTCGATTTGTTGGCCTCTGTCTTTAGTGTGCTCTATGATTCTATTGTGTCTTTAATTATACTTCCTGCTCAATTAGATTGATAGATATAAAACAGATTCCGTATTTCTGTCTGGAAAGCATTCTAATTTTTTCGAACTCCAGTGACCTGCTTGCAGGTCGAATATTTTATCAGATGATTACTTCGGCAGGTGTATGCGATGTCTGTTAGCAGTGTTTTGAACACGCAGATTCTTCTGATATTTTAAGCTCCTCCGTTCGGTATCAATTTAAATTTCTTCTCCAGTTTTAATATAACTTTGTATAGGTGACCTGTCAGCCCATCTATTGTTCTCAACTGTATTCATAGGTTCAACCAGCTAAAGTGGAGTCCTACAACACTCGGCATGTTTTGGCCTTCATAAGTCGACCGTCGTAATCTCCATCCACTGCTCATTTTTTTTTCTTGTCTGGAGAGTTCTATTATCTGCTTATCGTACACCGTTAACCAATCTTGTTCCTTGATTCCGCTTCAAATTCCTAGTCATTTATTATCGTTCAATAATGGATTGCTTGCTGTTCCAGTCCAGGACCATAAACTCTACGTCATCAGTAATACGCCCGTCCTCCAATCTTTACTTCACTTCTCTTAGCTTACCAATTTATTTGTAGCATGATCTCTCAATTTTACTTTCATTCTAAGCACCTTTCTTTTCCTCATGACTTACTCGCAAAGTATAAATAATGTATTATAATCCATTTTTTGGCTTAGGCTGCTACTTCCTTTGGATTCCGCACATTTGGCATATTCTCTACCTGCAGTTGACTTTACCAGAAAGCTCAATCAGGCCCCTGAGTATGCTGTCTGCTCTTTGACTCCGCCGCGGTAACATTTTAGTTTTCCTCTACAGACCGATTTTAACGACTGTCTGTTTCTCCTGGCTTAATCTCAAATCTTCTTATCCCATGCTTCTTTTTCCTATAGTGCGATTGTCTCTATCTATACGTTTTCTGGTCGTGTATATCAGGTCGTTGCAGTTATTGGGTTCATTTGTTGCGACTTCCACGGATAACCAGGACGAATGGGATAATGTTTTCATTTCTTTTGCCTTATGTGTATCTCCATACATAGTGTGAAAAAAGTCCTTCTCTCATTATTTCCCAAACCGTAATATCTTGGTGATTAAGTTTCCGAACTTAGTGCTTTTCCATTGAAACTCTTCGCTTACACACTCCATAGGAATGCTCGTCAATCGAACATGGATAATTACGATTATCACTATCAATTACCTCTTCCTTCCACCGTGAAAATTGACACAGAAGATCTGTTTCTTGTTCTACGTTATACTTTTTCCTCCACCTCCTTACGTGTCTATTCTTTGAAACTTAGATGTTGCCATCCCATACAGTGATCTATGTCATTTTTACTCCGCGCTATTACCGGATGTTCCCATCCGGGTGCCAAGACTTCATTTAACGCAATCTACTTGCTTCTTCTCTGTAAACTTTCCAATCGTTCTTTTCTGTTCTTTGCTCTCGTCTGGGTGGGTCTAAAATTAGACATCCCTTTGTGTAAAGAGTTTTCCCTCAAAGATATCTCGTTTTTACTAGTCCACAGGAAAGGTAGTATATATACTCCCAATAGACTTTCATTTCTTATTCAATTGTCAAATAAGAGAATTCTTCCAAACCCATAATCAAGGTAGATATTAAAAGAGAGTGGAGATCACATCAAAGACCTGATGTTTTTGTCCGATTAAGCTTCTTCCCCACGTATATCACGTTGCACCTAGAACGTGCTATTGTACACACAT
>JABUQX010042097.1:0-25000 GCA_015478945.1 Trachelipus rathkii
ATGTTAATCGGTTTCTTATTGATATATAATTTTCTTTTTGGGCTACTCTGTAGGTTCAGCTTACGGTAAGTTTTTTGAGTTTCTCTCTTTTATCTTCTACATAACTTTGAAAATTTATTATCAATGTCGATTTCTGTATGTGATAGATAGACGTAGTTCAAGCTTATTTTATCATCTTTTGTTATATTTTGTTATTTTTCATAGCAAAAGGTTATGATAATTTGTTTTAAATATGTTTTATTTTTTCATTGTTTTTTTAGTATTTTATTTTTTCCTGGTTTTTTTCAAGTAATTTTAATTAATTTTTTTTTTTGGGCTTCTTCCTTGTTATAATTTTATAGGCCATTAGGTTTTGTTTTTTGAGTGTTATCTTTTTTTTTTTCCTTTGCACAACGCGTTTCATATATATTTTTACAATTTGATGTATATGTTTTTTTATATATAATGCCGTTTAGTCGTAGAACGTTATTATATATTTATTTTATATTGTTGTTATATATTTCGCAAGTATTTCAAGTAATTTGTTTTAATATTGTATTTTCATGTTCTTAGATCGTTACATTGATAATTAATTTGGGTCCTACGTTATATGTTAGTGTAGGTGTCGTTTTGAGGTATCTTTTCCTTTGCACAACCTGAATAAATTTTTTCACCCTTTGATGTAGTGATATATATTGCGTTAGTCAACGCTATTTTTTATCTATTGTTATATTTTTGTATTATAAGAAAACGTAAATCTCAATTTTTTTGTTTTAATTAGTTATTTTTTTTTTATTCATTTTTCGTGATGATCGTTTCAGATACTTTGGTTTAAGATTTTTTTGGGCTCATATGGTAACTTTAGTTCATCAGAATGCGTCTAGTAAAACCATCCTTCACCTCTAGTGAATTTTTCTAGATTTTCAGAAAGCTCTACATCATTTTTTTTCTACATATTTCGGTCTATCTCTTATTTATATTTGTTAATATGTTTCAATAGGCTAGGTAATCTAACAGATATTAAAATAATGTATTAATAAATTTTATTTGTTTGGATTCAGATAACCATTTGGGCTCCTAGGTAATTTAGGCGGTGTTTGAGGTATCTCCTTGCACAACCGTGAAAAAATTTACAATTTGATATACGAAGTGATAAAGCGTAGTCCATCTTATTTATATTGTAATATGTGTAATAAGGAAACCGAAACGAAAAACTCTTATTCTACTCATGTACATCACATGTTAGTATACGTTTGCACGATAATAATTTGGGTCCTAGTAATTTAAGGCATGGTGTTGAGGTAACGCGAATTCCTTTGCACAATCCGTAAATATATTTTACAATTTGATGTGTTGATAAAGGTATTATGTTAAGCTTATTTATAATCTGATATTACTGTGTAATAAGCAAGGAATCTAAAATTGTTTTAATATGTCTTTAATGAAGATCAGTTTCAAGTTATTTTTAATAATAATGTTAGGCTCCTAAAGTATATTTATGGCAAGGTTTTGTAGGTATACCTTCCTTTGGCAGCAACCGTGAAAAATTTACAATTTGATCGTATGATCAGTGCGTAGTCTAATACTTATTATATGTATGTTATATGGTGTAATTAGCAAGGTTAATCTAAACTTTGTTTAATATGTATTCTAAGTTTGCCTTGCTCACCTTTTATACTTACTTTCTCCCTAGGTAATTTAGGGCAGGTGTTTGAGGTACTCATCAACTTTGCAACCATACCCGTGAAAAATATATCAATTGGAGTCTGCAATGTTTTTGCATTGAAGGGATGTATTTAAATTGGTTATATGTTTAATAGCAAGGAATATCTAAATTTGTTTTAGATAATGTGTATTCATTGAGTTAGAGTTGAGGTTTGCAGATAATTAATTGGCTCAGAGTAATAGTATTAGTGCAGGTGTTTGAGGTATACGATTCATTGGAGCATGCAGAACGCTGAAAAAATTACAATTTGATGTAGGGATAAAGCGTAGTGAGAGCGTGTGATTTATATTTGTTTTAATATGATGTTAATAGTCCAATGGTAATTCTATAATTTAGTCAATATGTATTTCAATGGTTAGTTCGGGTTTCAGATACATAATCGTTTGGTCATACCTAGGTAATATTAGGCAGAGTGTTTGAGGTACCCCTCACTTTGCACCAAACATGTGAAAAATCCTTACAATTTACGTAGTGATAGGAAGCGTAGTCGACAACTTATTCTATATCTGTTACTATCTGTGTAACTAGCAAGAATATCTATAATTTGTTTTAATATGTAGTATGACTAAGTTAGTAATCGGTTGCTAGATTAATTAATTGGGACTCCTACGGTAAATTAGGGCAAGGTGTTGAGGTATCCGTCCATAGTGCAGCCAACCTGGAAAAATTTACAATTCTGATGTAGACTTTATGTGTAGTCAAACTTATTTTATATTGTTATATGTGTTAATAAGGCAAAAGACATTGGCTAATTTTTTTAATGCTACTTCTGTTAGTATCGGTTTCCGGATACATAATTTGGGCTCGTCTAGGCTTTAATTAGCGCAGGTGATTTGAGGTATCCCTCCCAATTTGCTTACATACCTGTGAAATTGCAATTTGATGTAAGTGATTAAACGCTTAGCCATTACTCAATTAAAGTGGTTATCATGAGTAATATGCCGATGCAAACTCTAAAGTGGTTAATAATAGTATTTATCTGGTCATTTAGGAGCAGGTGTTTGAGTAGCTCCAAGACCACTTTGGCAGAACCGTGAAATATTTACAATTGATGTAGTGATAAAAAAGCCGTAGCTCAAACTTATTATGTTGTTATAATGTGTTATACTGACTAAATTATGTTTATAAATATATAATCATGTTTGATCGGTTTCAGATAATAATTTGGGACTCCTAGGTAATATTAGGCAGGTGTTGTAGAGGTTATCTCTTTGTCAGGCAACCGTGAAAAGGTTGACGAACTTGATTTACTCCGAAATTTCGTCAACGCTCCATGTATATTTTTATATGTTTAATAAGTAGATTAATCTAAATTTGTTTTAATATGTTATCATGTTAAATGCCGGTTTTCAGATAATAATATTGGGCTCCTAGGTAATTTAGGCAGTGTTTGAGGTATCTTCTTTCAAGGCAACGCGTGAACAAATTTACAATTTCGATTAGTGATACATAGGCATAGTCAAATACTTATCTTATATGTTATAGCTGTGTAATAGCAAAGAAATCTAATATTGTTTTAATATATGTTATCACATAGTTCAGTATTCGGTTTAGATAATAATAGTTTGGCTCCAAGTGTAATTAGGGCCCAGGTGTTTGAGCGTATCTCCATTTGAAAACCAGTGTAAATTTAACAATTTGATGTAGTAATAAGCGTAGTCAAACTTACTTATATTTTTAATTATGCAGTACATTAGCAAGGAAATCTAAAACAATTTGTTTAAATATGTAATTGCTATTGTTAGTATCGGTTTTGCGAAAATAATCATTGGGCTGCCTAGGTAACTTTACGGCAGTGTTTGAGGTATGTCTCCTTTGGCACCAAATCCGAGTGAAAAAATTTTAATATTTGATGTTATATAAATTCAGTGCCCTACAGTATCTATTGTATAATAGTGTAAATCAGCTAAGGAAATCTAACATTTGTTTTAAATATGTATTTCATGTTAGAATTGCGTTAATTGCAGATAATAATTTGGCTCCTTGGTAATTTAGGCTAGGTGTTTGAGGTATCTCCTTTGGACAACAGTGTAATAAATTTACAATTTGATGTAGTGTATTAAGCTAGTCAAACATTATTTATGATTCGTTAATAACTGTGTAATAGGCCTAAGGAAATCTAAATTTGTTTAATATGTATTGCATCGTATTGATACTGTTCAGATAAAATCTAATTTGGGACTGCCATAGGATATTTATGGCAGGTGTTTGAAGGTACCATCTTGGCCAGCAACCGTGAAAAATTCACTATTTGATGTAGTGATAAGTGTAGTCAAGCTTAGATTATTATTGATATTTCTATTATTATTTTAATAGGGGCAGCAAAGAAATCTAAATTTAGTTTAATATGATATTAGCATGATCAAATCAGGCTTCTAGATATATAATCTTGGGCTCCTAAGTAATTTGAGGACAGGTGTTGAGGTATCAGTCCTTTGCACAAACAGCGTGAAAAAATTCACGAGTTTGATTGTAGTGAATAAAGCGTAGTCAAGCTATTTCATATTGTGATATTGTAATAGGCAAGGCATCTAACAATTTGTTATAATGTATTAATGTTAGATCGTTTGCAGATAATAATTTGAGGCTCCTAAGGTATATTATAACGAGCGCAGGTGTTTATAGGATGATCTGCCATATTGCTAACAACGCGAGGAAAATTTTATCTAAATTGATGTAGTGATAAAGCGTCATCAAGTTACTCAATAATTGTTATAGTGTGTATATCAATAAATTAAAGTTGTTTTAAATAAATTTTATCATGTTAAATCGGTTCAGATAATAATTTGCGGCTCGCTAGGTAATTTAGGAAGTTTTTTGAGGTATCTCCTTTGGGCCCACAACCGTGAAAATTTGTACAATTGTTACACCGTTTTCTAACTGCCCTATTTATAATTGATTATTATAAAATAGCAAGGAAATCTAAATTGGTTTAATATGTAATTCATAGTTAGATCGGTTCAAGATAAAATAATTTGGCTCCGCATATGTAATTTAGCGCAGGCTGTTGAGGTATCTCTCCTTTGCACAACGCGTGAAAATTTTCAAATTTGACTATAGTGATAAAGCGTAGTCAAACTTATTTATACTTGTTTATACCTGTGTAGATAGGCAAGGAAACTCTATAATTTGTTTAATATGTATCATGTTAGATCGTTTCAGAGATAATAATTTGGGCTCTTAAGGTAATTTAGGCAGGTGTTTGAGGTATCTCCGATGCACAACCGTGGAAAATATACAATTTGATGTAGTGTTAAAGCGTAGTAACGCTTATTTATATTGTTATATGGTATGTGTAATAGCAAATCTAAATTTGTTTCAACATGTATTCATGTTAGTATCGGTTCAAGATACCAATAATCTTGGGCTGCGCTAGGGTAAGTCTTAGGCAGGCTTTGAGGTACGCTCCTTTGCAGCAACGCGCTGAAAATTTAACAATTTGATTTTAGGTATAAAGCGTAGTCAAGCTTTATTTATATTGTTATATTGTTATCATAGCAAGGAAATCTAAATTTGTTTTAAAATAATGTATTAATAAATTTTTTATCAGTTTCATGTTATAATTTGGCTCCTAGGGTAATTTAGTGTCAGGGTGTTTTGAGGTAGTCTCCTTTTGCACAATCCGTGAAAAATTTTACAATTTATGTAGCTGCTATTTAAGCGTAGTACAAACTTATTGTATATTGTTTTTTATTGTAGTAGGCAAGGAAACTAATATTTGTTTCTAACTATGTATATCTGTTAGCAGTCTCGGTTTTAAGATATAATTTTGGCTCCCTAGGTAACTGTTAGGCAGTGTTTGGGTATTCTCTTTGCACCAAACCGTGAAAAAGTTAGCAATTTGATGTAGTGCCCCATAAAGCGTAGTCAATGCTTTATTTATAATTATGGTTATAATGTGTAGACTAGCAAGGCAGATTTTCAGAATTTGTTAAATATGTATTTCATGTTTAGATCGGTTTCAGATAATCATAATTTGGGGCTCCTAGGTAATTTAGGCAGGTGCTTTGAAGTATCCTCCTTTGCACAACCGTGAAAAATTTACAATTTGATGTAGTGATAAAAGCGTAGTCAAGACTTAATTTATATTGTTACACATGTGTATATAAGCAAGGAAATCTAAATTTGTTTTAAATATGTATTCATGTTATGATGATCAGCGGCGTGTTTTGGGATCTTAATAATTCCTGGAGCTCTCCACTAAAGCTAATTGTAGGCAGAGCGTGTTTTAGGGTAGGTCGGTGACGATTTCAAGCAAGCCCAGAAAAAAATTTACAACCTTTGATGTAGGTGATAAAGCGTAAGTCAAGTCATTATTGTTATCTTGTTATTAAATGTTACATCAGCTAAGGATAAAATCTAAAATTGGCTGTTATAATTAATGTATTCATTGTATTAGTAGTCGGTTTCTCTAAAGTACTATCTTAATATTGGGCATCACTAGGCTATTATTTTAAGGGCAGTATGTTTTAGAGCTATCTCCTTTGGGCACAAACCGTGAAACAATATTACCATTATTTGAGTAGCTGACTAAAGCGTAGTCTAATGCTTTTTATATTGTTAATGGCCAAATAGCAAGGAATATCTAAATTGTTTTAATATGTATTCATGTAGATTGGTTTTAGATAATAATTTGGCTCCTAGGTAATTTAGTGAGGTGTTTGAGTAATCTTCTTTGCTCAACCGTGAAATAAATTTATCAATTTGAGTGTAGTGAATAAAGTGTAGTCAAGCTATATTTATATTGTTATAGTTTTAATAATATCAAGGGAATCTAAATTTGTTTTAATAATGTATTCATGTAAATATCGGTTTCAAATAATAATTGGGCTCCTAGGATACTTTAGGACCAGGTGTTTGAGGTATCGCTCCATTTGCACAACTCGTGAAAATTTACTAATTTGATGTAGTGATAAATGGTAGTAGTAATACTTATTTATATTGTTATATGTGCTATAGCATAGAATGAAATCTAAATTTGTTTTAAATATGTATTCATTAGACGTCGGTTTCATGACCGTTAATAATTTGGGCCGCTAGGTAATTTAGGCAGGTGTTTGTAGTATCTCCTTTGCATTGCAACCGTCGAAAAATTTAACAATTTGATGAAGTGTATAATAGCGTTGTCAATGCTTTATTAAAATGTTTGAAGTTTCTATAGTTGAATCTAAATTTTGTTTTAATATGTATTCATGATAGAATGGTTTCAGATAATAAATAAAGCTACAGGTGTTATGCAGGTGTTTGAGGTAATATTCTTTTGCAACAACCGTGAAAAAATTTAACAATTTGAGTGTAAGTCGTATAAAGCATAGTCAAAAGCTTATTTATATGTTATATGTGTAATATATTTAATGAAATCTCAATATTTGTTTTAATATGTATTTCATGTTAGATCAGTTTCAGATAATAATTTAGACTCCTAGGTAAATTTATGCAGTTTATTCAGATCTAATATTGAAATACCTGAAGCGATTTAACAAATTTGATGTAAGTGCGTTTATCGGTTACAACAACTTAGTTCATTGTTATTATAATGTAATAGAAGGGACTTCTAAATTTGTTTTTAATTAATATTCCTGTTTGAGTAATTTCACGAAGTATATTTGGGCGCCTAAGTAATTTATGCAGGTGTTTATGAGGTATCTCCTTCTGCACACCCGTGAAAAAATATAGCAATTCTGATCGTTATGTGAATAAAAGCCTAGTGCAAGCTATTTATATTGTTATATTGTAAATAGGCAAGGAACAATCTAAATTTGTTTAATACTGTAACTCATGGTAAGTTCGGTGTTCAAGATATATAATTTGGCGCTTCCATAGGTAATCTTAGGCTAGGTGTTTGATGAGGTATGCTCCATTAGCACAACCGTGAAAATATTTAACAATTTGATGTAGTCGATAATCGGCGTAGTCAACCTTATTTATATTGTTATATGTGTGATAGTAAATACCATCCGTAAAAATTTTTTTTAATATGTATTCATTGAATTAGATCGTTTTCAGATATTAATTTGGCTCCTAGGTAATTTTAGGCAGGTGTTGAGTATCCTCCTTTGCACCAACCGTGAAGAATTTAACCAATCTGATGTAGTGATAAAGCGTAGTCAACCTTATTTATATTGTTACTACTGTGCTAATATATTAGAACATTTTATATTCGTTTTAATTTTATGTATTCGGTTGTGCCATGTTAGGCGATTCTCGGTTTCAGACTAATATATTTGGGCTCCTTTCTCGCTATATTTTGTCTAGGGCATGGGCGATGTTTTGAGCGTATTCTCCTTTATTGCCACAACTCTTGTGAAAATCAATTTTACAATTGTTGAGTCGTATTTTGATGTAGTAATAAGTCGTAGTCAAGCTTATTTATATTGTTATAATGTGGTAATATGCAGGAGAATGTAAATTTGTTTTAATATGAGTTCATGTTAGATCGGTTTCAAGATAATAATTTTGGGCTCCTATGTAATTTTAGCGGCAGGTGTTTGAGGTACTTCCTTTGCACAATTACTAAAAATGATTTTAACAATTTAACATGTAGTGATTAAAGCGTAAGTCAGCGTTATTTATCATTGTTAATACTTTGTAATGCAAGGTTATCTAAATTTTGCTTCTTTAGGATTGTATTCATTTAGGGTCATAGTTAGAGCATCGGTTTCAGATCATGTAATGTCTTGGGGCTCGACTCACCTGGTATCTTACGGCCGCAGGTGTTTGAAGGTATCTCCCTCTATCCTTTGGACACAAGAGCCCAATTTCATCTGTGATATATTTAGATTCTTCACCGCATTCACATGAATCTAATTTAATGAGATGTAGTACAAGAGATTTTAAGATTTCCTATAGCTAGTGTGTAACAAGTACAAAGCCCGTTATAATCTAATTTGTTATAGCTAATATGGTTATACTTGTATGGCTTTATCACCTCCACCAATGGTATTTTTCACGGTTGTGCAAGGGAGATACCTAAAAGAATCAGTAGATAGCAAAAGGAGCCAAATCATAAATTTGACTTTTGTAGCCAATATGTAAATTCATGTAGACCACCTGCCACTTAAATCTGTGTTAATATGCAAGCTTCTATAATTATAATGTTTGAGGGCATCCATAGGTTAAATTTCACCGAAGCACAGTTTGTTGTATTGAGATTTATTGGTACTATTGACTTGCCCCTACACTATTCTGCCACGGGAATAATACGCGACAGTGCGGAGGAAAAAATGACATAATGGAAAACAAATTTAGACTTTTCGCGGAGGCTTCGCTCCCGGTGTACATACAACCATATCCACCGAGCATGTGAAATAACGCTTGACTGAAACTAATTACAATTTGAAATTAAGTGTACAGTGACCTAAAGCGTTTAGTCACACTACCCTCCACCATTCACCCCCACTCCCGTGAAAAACCCCTTCGATCGCATACAACTATAATGTGTATGTTGGTGTACAATCAGGGAGCAGAGGTGAACACACTATATATAAATCTTTATTATGTACGTTAGATATTTATATCATGTATCTCATGTAAATGCGGATTTCAGATCTAATCAAACTTATGCGTGCTCACATAGGTAAGCTAGTTAGACGGTTTTCTCTGAGAGAAAGTGATTGTAAATGCTCACTCCTTGCAGGCAAACGTGTGAGACATAATTAAAATTATCAATTCCGAAATTGCTAAGTGATATAATTTAAAGCGTAGATCCCAATAGCTTATTTTTATATATGTGTCTATAACAATCTGTTAAGATACATGCATCATGTACACAAGCTCCGTTTTCGACTTGTGCAGAAAGTTCCTATTTTCATCAATGAATAGAAAAATGTTTAAGAATATGTACTTGTCCATGTTTCAGTCAATCTTTCCGAAGTTTACATGGATTAATACACGCAGTTATTTGGGCTGCTTCGTGGAATTTTCAAGCTTAGGTTGTTGTGAGGAAGTACATCATCTCTTGGCTACCCACACCCTAGTGCAAGAAATTTAGGAATTTGATGTCTTTTTTTTAATACCAACTCCACAGAGCTCTCCACCCTCCGTATCTCAACTTCTCAGAGAGACTAAATTTATTTTAAGGTATTTATTTTAATATTGTGTAACTTAGCTAAAGGCTACACCTTCTAACATTGTCTTTAAATATGTATAATTATCATCAGTTAAGATCGTTCGGATAATATATTAATTCAGGGCTACCGTTAATGCTCAATTCTTAGTGGCACGTCCAGTGTTCTTTCTAAGGAGTACGATCTTTCCCTTTGCAGGGGAATATCGGCGTTGCAAAACCTTGACTAATTTATGAATGTAAAGTGGATTTAAAGCCGTAATGTCACAGCTTTAATTATAATATATGTCTCATATTGTGTCACACTATTTTGCTCCATGTAATAACATTCAGGAAAAGACAAAAAAAAAAAAACTATAATTGCTGTCCATATCAAAAATAAATTGACAAGTAAATTTAAAAATCCAAAACCCCCTATAATAGAGCTGTTAGTCACTTGTCCTTTAGAAAAAAAAAAAAAATCTAAAGCTGGAAGATACCGTTAAAATTGCTAATTAATATGCCTCATATCTTCATGTTGACTGTCCGGTGTCAGTATAATCTATAAAATTTGGACATTACAGTCTTAGGTTAATCCCCTTATTGGCGGCAGGTGGTTTGAGGAATCTGTCCTTTTGCGCACAATCGTCGATTGAAAAATTTACAATTTGATCGTAGTTGATTAAAGCGTAGTCTTATAGCCTTATTTAGTATTGTTATAGGCTGGGCTCTGTTTTAGTGGCAGATATAGTCTTAGGTAATAATCCTATAATCTTCTTGCTTTTAAATGATGTATTACTCATTCATGGTTATCCGAAATCTGTTTTTAGATATAATTTAGGGTTCGCAATCTAATTAGGCCAGAGTGATTGAGGTTATCTAAGCTATATGCTGCGCTAGCAACGTCTCGAAAACTTTACCAATTTGAATAGTAGTGATATAAGCTTATATTTCACAAGAGGCTTATCTTATATTTTGTTATATTTGTAATC
Source organism: Trachelipus rathkii (assembly GCA_015478945.1). Taxonomy (NCBI): domain Eukaryota; kingdom Metazoa; phylum Arthropoda; class Malacostraca; order Isopoda; family Trachelipodidae; genus Trachelipus; species Trachelipus rathkii. The sequence continues at coordinate 10,742 of JABUQX010042097.1, forward strand.
AGTCCAAGGGCAATCTTAACTTTGATTTATAAGTATCGGTATATTATACTACTGTAATTCCATACTTGGGTCATGAAAATAAATTAAGTTTCCTGGTCCTTACGGTATACCTTTAAGGGGGCTGCAGGATGTTTGAGGTAGTCTGCCTTTGCACAACGCGTGCCTAAAAAATTTTATACACAATTCTGATGGTAGTGTATCAAAAGACGTTAGACTCGGAATCTATCATTTATGTTCTTAGGTGTTATATTGTGGGCTTCGTCTTAACGGTACATAGCATAATGAGAAATTCTAAAACCTTGTTTTTAATATTGTATTGCATGTTTAAATACCGGGTTCAGTATAATAAATATTGGGGCTCGCTAGGTAACTTTAGGTCGTAGGTGTTTTTTGAGGGTCGTCGCTACTCGAGGTTGATGCTTCACACTGCTGATAACAAATTTTTACCCATTTTAGAGTGAAGTAATAATAGCTTTGAGAAGCTTTTTATATGCTTAGTAATTCTATTACATTAAGCAGTAAACTCTAAATTGATCGGTTATTATATGTATTCATTTACGATAACATCGTTTCATGATAACGTAATATTAGTGCTCGTCCGGTATTTTTTAGAGCAGGGTGGTAATTGAGGTATATTTATTTTTTCCACCCACGTGAAAGAATTACAAATATCTGATGTAGTCGATTATTTTAAGGCATAGTCATAATGCTTATTTAATAATGTTATCATGTGCGAAGGATATGCAAAGGATAATCTAACGTTTGGTTTAATTATGTATTCATGTTCCGAATCCGCCTATTCAATGATTAAATAATCTCGATGGGGCTGCCTAATGGTAATTTAGGCTAGGTGCTTCGAGGCATAATCTATATCCGCTTATTTGCAACTACGACCGTGAATAAATTATACTAAAATTGCATGTAAGTACATAAATGAAGCTGAGTTTAACAAGTTCCTTATTCTAATTTTGTATAACTGGTGTTAATAGGGTCAAGGAAATTCTACAATTTGAATTTTTGATATATGTTATTCCCTAACGGGCGTTAGATCTTTGGGTTTCAAGAATCATGATCCCATGCTGAGGCTCTGGCGCTAGCGTAATTTCGCATGGTGTTTGAGGTATCCCTCCTTGCACCAAGACCACGTGAAATACATATACCATATTTGCATGCTACCGTATGATAACCAAGCTAGTCAGGCTTTTTATATACTGTTATAATGTTAATAGTTAAGGCTAAATTAAAACTCTTATGATCACAATCTGTTTTTTAGTTTATTCATTTTATGTTATCTCCTTTTCACCCCCGCACACCTAGTGAGCATCGCCCCGTTTCAGATTAAATGAATTTGGGCCTCCATAAGGAATTTAGGCAGGTGTTTAGGTATCTCCTTTGCATACCGTGAAAAATTTACAAATTTGATTAGTGATAATGCGTAGTCAAGCTATTTATATTGTTGATTATTGGGAAGAGAAGTTGAAAGGAAGTTAGTGAACTACATTCAATGTGATGGACAAATTACAGAGAATGGTTTCAGAATATTATTTGGGCATGTAGTGCCCATGTGATAGGTATGTGTGCCCTGCATATAAGCTTGCAAGGGCTACTTGATAGCAATTATGGTGGCAGGCTGAGTGTCAATCACCAATTTTAGATTTTACATAGAATATCTTTTCTCAATAATCATCACGCCAATCTCCTCACAGCTTTTCCTGAAACTCTTATGAAGCTGAGGAAAACTAAGGAGAGCAATCAGATAATGGAAGAAAGGTGTATATGATGGTAGTTGGCAGGTACTGAGATCAACTGCAGTGTGAAGAACTGAGTTCATGAATTTAGCCTTCCAGTTGAATTTTTCATTATTTATTAATGATGTCCATATGATATGGCATACTACAGAGATATGAATAAATGAGATAGAACTGGATGACATAATGAAGGAGGGTTAAAGGCAGGGTCAGTATTATCATTGCTAATTCTGTTATAAATAGAAGAGGACTATTTGAAAGAAAATAATAAAATGATAGAACAGCCAGAAAAAATGATGCCACACCAATTCACTCTTTGAATTTGGACCTATCCAAAGAGATTTGTACAGTCACCATCATCAATCAAATAGGATTAGAAAAATCTTTCAGCTTAGCTAAAGAATATATATATAGTTTTGGAAAGAAAAGTTAAGACTGCATAGATAAAGGCTACTGAGTATAATATTTGTCACAGTTGAAGTCAAGCAAGCATTTAATTGCTTACCTCCTCTATCTATCGATCTATCTAATCTATTGTATCTCCTTATCTATTTATACCAAAATTAAAAATAAAGAATTTCAACACACCTTCATTAAAAATTACAAATTAATAAACTGAGCTTAACAATTATTAATACTTTACCTTAAGTCTCTTCAATTCTAAGGTGTTGAGTATCTTTGCGGGGGGGAAACCTGACGACTGTTCCTCATACTTTCAATGCTAACCAACCCTGAGTATATATTGAGTGTTTTGGGAGTCAACATTATATTAATACCAATACCTATAATTATAATACATCTTATTACTATATAATAATGTATTATAGTATATTGTATGACGCGGTTTACGCTTTAACGCTCTATCTGAAAAACCTCACGCCGAGCACTCATAATGTATATCTATAATGTAGTTTACCGAGAGTGAGACGCATAGTTTTAAAAAAATAATGACGATATACCAACAACATCTAGTGAACTATGTTATAATATACGTAAAGTTACCGTGTGTGCTGTGTGTAATGATTGGTCTGGTGTTGTGTTGGTAGACGTGTTTATATTGAGTGGTGTGTGTGTGTGTGGTGTCAGTCGCTCACGTGCTAGTGTGGTGCTGTGTAAATTATACAAGAAGTCCGGGTAATCAAAATGTGATTCCCTTCGATTTGAGAATAACACCAACTTTCTTATAGATGATGTTTCCAGAAAGTTTTGGTGTTGAAACATGACATTGCCCCCTCTAAAAATATAAATTTACTAACTAAAGTTAATCTACCACACATCAGACAGAAAAAATTACGACTAATTCATTATATTATTCATTATATACAGTATTTAATATTTTAATTATAGATTATCTGATAAGCTAGTAAATATTCAATTACATTATTATTACAATTCTCTATCAATATTATTATTTTCTATTATTACTTTTTATCATTTAATTATTATTATATTATTATTTATTTATTATTATTTATTTATTAATTATTGTACTCTATTACTTCATGTATTTATTGGTATTATTTTCTCTATTATTTAATCTATTTTATTACTTATAGTATTATTCACACCAGGAGATTTACTCTTATAAATATATTATCATAATTAGATTATCGCTTTAACTCATCCATATGTAGATATGGTGATATTTCATGTTCCATCTATCCAATATTAACATCTGCCATTATTAATGTAATTATTACTCGTAATGTTCCATTTATTATTAATTAATTATATAATAGTTATTAATTAGTTATTAATTATCTTAGCAGGAGGTGTACTAGAACATATGTTATTTGCTGATCTATACTGCCGCATATTTCTGTTCTGTTATTTGTGTAGCTCAGTAGCAAGATAAATGCCTGCTGTAATTTAAGTGTATGGTTTTTTTGCTGTACTTTAATTTTCTAATGATTGTTGCTTGTGTCGTTGTTGTTGTTTGTCTGTATGTTCGCAGTTGTATGTGATGTTGCATTTATGTTCGTTGCTCTTTTGCCTGTTGTTGTTGTTTGTTTTGTAATTTTTGTTGTTGTTATTGATTCCTGTAATTCATTCTTGCTTCTTCTCTATCCTTCTTCTTTCTTTCTTCTTCTATCCTTCTTCTTCTTCTTCTTGTTCTTTTTGTTTCTTCTTCTCTTCTTCTCTCATTTCCCCTTCGTTTCTTCTTCTTCTCTTTATTCACTCTTTGTTTATTATTCACCATTTTCTATCTTTCTTTACTCTTTCACTTAGAATCTCGCTAACATAAGTTGTTGTCAACAGCGGTATTAAGCAAGGGCCTAGCAACCCTTTTTTCAGTGTACTTGTAACTAAAAGCGGTGTTTGTTGTGGTTAAAGTCTATTATTTATTAACATTAGGATCTATACTCCATTCATCTTAAACCTTATTTCTAATTTATTATAATAATATTATTTAATTTATACTTTTATTCTTATAAATATGATTAATTTGTATCACATTTCACAATATATTGTAATATTACAAACTTAAAATTATGTTAATATTAAAATATATTCTATGTATTACGGATTAAATTGTTGGATAGCTTTAAGCCTCCTAATATTATACTATTATTTCTATTCTACATATCTATAAAAATTCTATTCTTAATTCTATAATATCATATTGATTATATATTATTTAAATTATTATTAATTATTATATTCTGTTATATTTTAATAATCACCAATATACTATTATTATTATTATTATTAATTATATTATTATATCACAAGAAACTTTTGCACTTGGAAAGTAATGCTTCTATCATTTGGAGCTATATAATTATAAGGAAGACAATCAATAAATTATTATTCCGAAAATTTAATTTTTCTTCATAAGTTAAATCCCATACATGGGTAAATTTGTAATTTTAACGTGAGGAAAGAACTCATCTTCAAATTTAAAAACTAATACTGGTCTATTTCTTATCTCTGCCTCAGAGGGTGTTAACCATACTTTTCACTAACAATATTGTCAACTTTTTTTTAATAAAAAGAATTTTCTATAGAACGAATTTTTTTTAAAATGAGAAAAAAATGTCCTTATATACTCGTTTTTTTATACTCAACCAAGAAATTAATTTTTGTTTTTTTTTTTCTATAATCCATACTTATGTATTTCTTTCTATTTAAAAATAAATAAATAATTTGTCCATACTTATTAATTAGTTACTCAATGTAACTTAAGGTAAAAAAAATAATGGTAGTTTGTGAACACATAGAAAAATTAAAAATATCAGAAAACTCTGTCGAAAACCATTTTAACTTAAGCAAAAAACAACATGCTCAAATATGGAGCATTCCCTATTAAATTCACCTATCTAGGCAATTTATGTTTTTCATTACCTTTGTTCTATCTTAATTGCTTAGTCACAGAATTTAACATAAGAAATTCACCCAAAGAAATAAATGCAACTTATTTATTTTTTTTATAATATATATGTCCTTGTCTCATTCTTCTAAAATTGAATTATTCACTCTGTTCCTCCATATTTTTACCTTCAGGCCCTATTTTTAAAAAAAACCAAACAAAATTAATGTAAATTCTTTCATCTACCTGAATTTCTTCATCTGTAAATTTTTTGAGTTTATATTCGTCTCTCATTTGTAATTACTTAGTAACTCTTTCCCAGTTGTCTTACCTTTTATGAGTTCTCATTAACCTCGCTGTTATTTTATTCGTCGTGAAATTCGAATACCTCCAAATTACAATATATGAACTCGGACAACCACCTTGTATATCTTACTTTTTCTCATATATAATAAAGTTGTAGCGAACATTAACCGTAAATATATACATTCAATCTTCAGAGGATCTTTGTTCAAGATCCACTATCTTCAATGTCTCCTATGCAAGTAAATCACGATCACGTAATTTATCAGAAACATAAATGCTAAGCGTAAATATATCTATTCCCTATCAAATATACTATATGAACTACTAGATACCAAATAAAAAGTGCATTATAAGTTATTGTTCCAGATCACTAGGTCAATTGCAACGTTCCTATTACAGGGAGTTGGAGAATTGACGCGACTTAATGTTCTAGAGCACAGCAGTATCACTGGCTACAACACTTCATAACCATCTGTACTACCAGCTGTAAAATTATATATAGTGTTTTAGCTAGCTATTACGCGCACGATGTGATTATCTTAATCGACACTTAATGCGGTTCTGCAATCTGTGGAACCTAATTTAATGATAAAATCCCTAAACTTCGCTCTAGGTTATGACAAATTAAACAGGTCTTTTGTTTGCTAGAAGATACTCACTCATTTCTACTCATAATCCACATATTCATATAAAACTCTTAACATCCTCTTCTAAGCTTACAAAAGTTTACTACCGGTTCTTGGATTAATTATTTATATAAGTTACCAAACAAAGAAGCAAGTAAGATATAACCGGGTATAATTATTCAATTACTACTAACAACCACTGGGACAGATCTAATGAATGACACTTAAATATATTAAGTTTTTATCTAGCAAGGAATTATTAATTAACTATATGTGATATTAGCTACTAAGTAACAGGATAGAGATAAATCGGCACCTAAACTTTATTACCTTCAACACGTATACACGTAGGGAGGATAGATAGTAATTATAGCAGTAAATAACGCGGTAGGTAAAATCAGATTAATAAGTACATATCTGCTCACTTTTCATCACTTCGCGTACCTTCATAAATATCAGGTAGGGCCATCTAGAAAACGACGATTCAAATTTCCCTTTTCTATGCTCACAAAAATATCAAAACTCCTAACTACACCACATTCACTAAATCATGGCCTATGAAGAATCAGAATAAATAAGATAATTAATTGAAGTATCGTTCTTTCTAATACTGGTCCGGCCTAATTGAATATGCAAGATTTTCGGAAAAGAGGTCGACTCGTTCCCTTCAAGAACAACAAATTGCTCAAGAGAGACCACACAAACACATGACCGTGATACGAAATCAATTAATGATTACACATTAACTTACCAAATTCATACACGCAGTTAACAGGATATAGCTCCATAACTCTATAAGCTTATACTATAGCGTTACACATCGCCTTTATGGTCTGCATTCTCAACCTTCTCGAAGTATACATTTACTAGAAAAGAGCATTCACTTATTAATAAGCAGAATTAATTGTAAAGGTCGAGCCAAGAGCCCAAGTCAGAAACACACGCATATACATATCTCTTCTTTATCGATCTCAAATAACTGTATCATATACATAATTACATCTGGTTTAATACCCTTTTATTTAAGTATGTAACTTCTTATATTTGCCTATATATTTCCTTTGTATTCAATGAAACATAACTTATTTATTTTAGAAAATATGTCTCTAAAGAAGTTATATATATATTATATGATGAAAATATATTTATTTATATATTATATATAGTTTAGTATTATAAATTAATATAATTATAAATAATATATTAATTAATAATATAATTATTTATATACACTAATGTAGGTATCTAAATTAATAATAATATAATTAATGATATTAACATTATACTAATAATGTCGTAATAAGACCAGTACATAATATAATTAGAAGAGTATGACTGAATGATCATATTAAGCTATGTAATATATATACAGATCATATATACTTGTAGATTAATATATTTGTATAGTCTGAGTGACTTGAAACACTCCAAATATTTAATGTTTTGTCTTTTATAAATGTTATAAATAATTAAAAGTAATGAATAAAGAATTTAATAAAAAAGTTTTTACGTGGAACTGGTTATAGAATGAGTTTTCAATAATTAAATTTCTATGTAAGTGTCATTGACCTAGAATTCCCTATACATATATTAATATATATATATGTATATATATAATAATATAATATATAAATAAATTATATTATATTAAATATTATATAGTATATTATATATATTTTTATTTATAAATTGATATTAGATATAATTAATAAGATATAGATGTAATATAATCAATATATAATATTATAAATCTAATTAAATTGAATATAATATAGACATATTAGTTTATATTATAAGAATAATAGAAATAGTCATTAATATAATAAATATATATATTTAAAATAATATAATATTCCTCACTAAACCATAGAAACTTACTTCTTAAAAAAAATTCAAGAATGTGTAATCATATACACTCAAGATTTTTGTGTAACACCTCTCTTTAATATTAATTCATTATATTATCTATCTGTCTTAAAATTGGATTATATTTAAAATTCCTTCTAAATGAGAGATAACGATATATATATATATCGATTATATATATATATAATATTAATATTAAGTTATATATATATATATATTATTTATTATAAATATATATATATATTAATTCTATATTATATAAAGTATATATTTACATTGGATTAAATTATATAGAAGTAGGAGGGCTCATATAGTATGTGTGTCTCGTTGTCGGAATAAGTGAACTCTGACCTGTATAAACTGTGTTTCAATTCCAGCTACCCCTAGAGTTAAGGGTAAGTTCAGTGGCGTGGAAGCAATACAGCAGACAGGATAAAAACCTATGATACGTCTAAGTTACGATATTTCTAGACACACCCTGAGCCTATCAATATATAGAGTGTGATTCAGGTTCGAAAAGAAAGCGTTACTTTTGCTCATATGATAATACCTATATAACATATTATAATTAAACCGAGTATGATATAATATATATATATATACTAGATAGTGTGAAGATACATATAGTGCTCAAGTTACAAAAAAACTTCCACACAATGATGAGATTTTATCCATATAACTGAGACTTCCGCACTATATATAATGCCACTACAACTGCCGGTTTATCATCGTCATAATGTGGGGTTCAATTCCCTGGCAATAAGCTGCATCAAAACTACCATTACCTATAATAAATTATATATCATATCTGCAACAAAATATAGTATTACTATAAATGTATATATATAAACCGTAGATACCATTACAGTAAATGTTATGCTATAATACCTTTCTTCCTTCGCTCTAAACTAACAAACCATAAATTTAACCTCATATATATTTTAGGTATTTCATTGTAATGTAGACTAATCAAATTCTCCATTTTCTTTCAATATATAGAATCTATTATTCTTATAATCTAATAACTTATATATTATTAATAGTTATATAATATATTGAGTTAGTTATATAGTTAGTTATATAGTATATATATAACTATGGCTAGGATTATATTATATAATTTATCATTATCGATTGCGTTACAATATATAACTATTACCCGCAATACCAGGTAACTACGTAACCTTATTCTATAATTAATCCATATCTATTAGCATTGTGTAATAGAATGTCACATTTTAAACATTCTACATAATAGTAAATATATTTGGACATACATAAAACCTGTAAAACAAACATCTTATCATCAAAACCCTGGATCTTATTTATATAGATTAATACTCACATAATAACTAATAAAGACAATAAAACACTAAAGATATAAATAACCATAACACGATCATACAGCTAACATAGCAATAATAAACATAATAACATTGACTTTACATATTTACTAACAAACCAATCTGAATAAAAATATTGCTATAGATTTGCTATATTGTTAGGCTTTATGTTATAGGTCAGCTTCGTATTGAGTTGTAAAAGCTATTGCTATGATTAGTACGTTTTATCATCATTATATCAGATATGAGTGATAATTGGATAAGGTAAATTATGATTGCAGCATATTTTATGATATATAGGATCACGATATTGTATAAAATATTACTATGAGTTTCAGCTTTCATAAAAGAGGTTATGATATAGATATGATAGAAAAGGGAGTTTATCTTAAGTTTTGGAGATAATAATTTAGTTACTTTAAAGCGCATTAAACAGTGAACTTTATCCGACGAGATAATTCAGCAGTTCTTTCAACGTAAGGGTATGCCGAGTATGGTAGAGGAATTGATGCTATTGAGCGACGAGGATTTCTCATGGTTTTTAAGTTAGGTAAATCGTATAATCGTCCTACTTTGGTATAAGTTATTGTGATTAACATTTTTGTATTAGCTTATAGCATACTTGGTTAATATTCAATGCAATTAGAGACCATAGTTTTTGTGGTTTTTAGGGGTTTGATTCAGGAGGTAAGGGATTACTCAATACTATATGCCGTCTAAATATGATATATTGTTTTAAATATATAGATACCGATTTAATAATAATAATATTTAACTAATTATTAATGTTTAATACTTGTAATACATTCGAATGATATAGAATTTAATAGGGGCAGGTATTAGATAAAGATACTGATATCATTCATATTTGTAATTAATAATGTTAATATTAGTTTTTATGTTCGTATAAAAGGTCATATGTATAGGTAATGGTATATATTAATAAAAATATACATATAGCAATTTAATATAATAAAACAATATAAGTATAAATTGTTAGTAGAATTATCTTAATTATAATTCAGTAATTAGGTTAGTTTAATCTTTAATTATTATTTGAATAGATCATACAAACTAAAATTACAATGAATTTCGTATAGTATTTGTTGATTATTAATGATAGATGGTTAATTTATATATATTTAAGGTTTGATTAGTGTAAATGTATTTATATGGTTTGATTATTGTTGTTAAATATTATTTATGATTTAATGAATTATTCAAATTAATCATAATTATTGATAATATAGTATAAAGATTCACTTGGATTTAGTGGGTGAAGTGTATTAAATTGTAATAATATGAGTGGGAGTCAATAATTAAATAATATATATCTCAATAAATCTCACAATATATATCTATACATGTGATATATGTTAGGATAAAGAGCAACGCACTCCTATTTATCATTGCATCTAATATCACTTAAAATATGTTAGTTTATTCTTAAAGATTAGTTTACTCATATTTACTTAATGCTGGTTTCTCCCCCAGCTTATTTCATTGGCTTATTATTACTAGATTGTGTTGAAAATGTTAACTCATCAGTTCTGGATTCTCCTCATTAAAGACTAGCCCTTCAATAAGAAGATTCGCAGATTTGATTTTTGCATTTTATGTAGTATAACTCCAAACCTCCGGGCCCACTGATAGTCCTAGCGTAGCTACTTTCCCTCAATGACAAAGGGATATTTGTTCTGTGTGGGTCACCTAATTTGAATAAGAGCCGCTTAAAATTTCTATTTAATCATGTCCGTTAATAAAGAAGTGAAAAGATTTATGCGTTACTAATACACAAGAATAAAGAATTGTTAATCTACATTCTCTCATTTTACCACTTTGTACGACATCAATTTGTAAATTAATATATGTTATCTCCATAATAGTTTATCTAATATCTCTATTTTCTTATAAAAACCAAATACTTGAGTATAAATTTTAATATTTTTTTGAAATGATAAATACATTATGAACCAAATGTGCCACAAGGAGTAAAAAATTGGGTAACGCCCCGTCAAGTTACATGCTATGCTGTCCACTATTATCGTGTGTATGGGCTTTCATGAATTGCTCTTTAGTGACCGATCACGTCACTACACGGCGAGGCGGAGTCGTGAATCTTCCGCATGGTGAGTGGCGTACTTCTGGTAATAAATATAATCCAAAAGGATAATATGTTCATAATACTAAATGAATCTCCTAATAAATAAATAGTGTATTAATAACAGTCAACTAATCAATCAGAAATAAACTTACTATATAAGAATACGTAAGACATAATAGCATTACATGAATAAATAGATATAAATATAACCACAGAATCAATCAAAACTATTGAACACTTCAAATTAATATAATAAATATAAACTGGATTAAATGCATCATAATATATACAATAAAACTTAACATGTAATAAATAAAATAATTCACCAAATTCATTCATATTTTTTAGAATAAATTAAATATCAATACTATAAATCATCACAATGACATACAATCAATAAGATAATTTTACTATGAGCACATAGAATTTAAATTAGTATATGAATAATCTAATATAAATAAATCAATTAATGAATATCAATCAAAATTAATAATACCATTAACTTTTTATTCTAACAATCAGATAATACATCACGTATATATTATTTTTGTCTTTGAAGTTAATAATTAATAATAGCACGTAATAGAGTTAAACGGTGCAATATATATCGGCTAGATAAATAATTATGATAGAATAACAAATAATAATAATAAAATTAATACATAAACAACTTACATATACTAAATATAAGGAATATAATAATTACACATAAATCAATATATAATAAATCGATCCGGTCGCCTTGATTCAGTCTATAAACACTTCTTGTTAGTAGACATCCGGCATCTCTATTGTTCTGATCTGCGGTCTTCTAAGTTCTCTCCCCGATCCTGGAGACGGGACCCAGTCAGGCTTTTACTGCGCCCTTACAACCATCCGCCTCTCTCTGCTTATCGGCGTCTCTTCTTCATAAGATAATCGCCTACATCCGAAAACAGTGGGCTTTATCAGGTTAAGTTTTTGTTGAGCCTTAACAAAATGATTCTATCCTTATTAAGGCAGCTACACTGTCACAAAGTTTCATCCTTTTACATGCTTACCACATGCCCCCGACTTTCGATCCTATTTATACTCTTATTTTCATCCCCTCACTTGCATAGTACTCACCATATGTCTAAGCCACATGCTAACCAACTCCCTCTCCTTATCAGCTCCAGCGCCCACTCACGACTGTGATGTCTACCATCCTCACACGTCACTCTGTCTGTATCAGCTACCCCCTCCCATCATCCTGATCTATCATCCCCCCACCTACTCACGTAAAATTTGCTATACACTTTGCCGGTCTTTACTTCCCAACAACACAGGTAAGTATGACGATATTTTTTTCCTGATACAAAGTAAGTAATGTTATTTATGTTATGATACATTTATGTTCTTAGTTTAGGTAATGTTATGTTAGCCTTTTTGATGTTAAAACTTTGTTATGTTAACATTATTTCGTTGATTAGCAAAGGTAGGTTAAGTTTTGCTAAATATTAAAAATAACATTGATATTTTTATGTTATAAACATAATATAATAAAGAATTTGGTAAAAACGTATGTTTGTAAGAAATTTTTATTATGTTCATACAGAGAACATATTTTTCATTCAGAGAACTTTATTAATAACCTTATTGTGCTAAGTTTCATATTTTGTGGTTGCTATAGTGATTATCTAAGAAATTATCAGTTAATAGAGTCCTTATGTTAAGTTTCATATTTTGTAATTGCTATAGTGGTCATCTAAGAAATTATGAATTAATAGCTGTATTACCCATTAAAATTTCATTTTAATGGTGAAACCCAGTCTCTAGACTCGGTCCCCATCTCATATTGGGGCCTTGCCGTTTCTGTTTCATCTGGAATCATCCTTCGTCATCGTTCATTCATCTGCATCTGGTAAACACTCTGTGATTTTCGTTTGGGTACCCCATCGGGGAGGGGGTCTTTTGACATCTTTGAGGATGCTGAAACCTCCAATATCCGAATCTAGGGGATCGCAAACATAGAAGAAGATACTTTACTCGGTCTACTATATGTTTGTAATCAGATTTCAACTCTGGCACTGGCAGAGGCCCCAGTCAGGGCACCGCATCATATGCATTTTCAGTCTCTACCTTGTTCTTATCGCTTCTTCGTTTTTTTCTAAGTCTTCTTCTCTTACGCAATCCATTTGTCTCTCCTTTATTTCTTTTATTTTGTACGGAACCCCTAATGGGTGTGTTTAGAAATCCTTGAAGGTTCTGAAACCCCTAAAATCATTTTATATGGGTTCGTTAACCCAGGAAATGCACCTTACTCGGGCTATTATACGTTTGTATACAGATTTCAAGATTCGACTCCAACACAGGATCCGGAACCGCACCCAGATCATCAGTATGAGTCAGCTCAGACTCCATCACATCGTTGAAGCATGTCGGCAGCTTATTTTTCACCTAGTTGAAGCCATTTCCAAGCTAAAGTTCTCAGCTCCCTCTTTGGAAGTGCGTAGCGGCATAAATCCGCATCTTGGCTGCGAGACCACTGCCAATTATATGTGCTCCATGTTTGAAACTGCTCCGAAATTCAATCTTTAAAATTATTTAACTCATCGTATTAAGAGTAAAGGCAAGCTCTGACAGGCACTGACTTTACTTGGATCAAAGATCAAAGCATAGGTCTGCATCATTTATCTTTGGTATTTTTCAGATTTGGTGAATAATTTTCATATCCTTAAAATGCATTAAAATATTTAAGTGAAGGCAGAAAATGATACTCCATTTGGCTCACTACTACTACTTCCACCACAAAAAGATTTTCTGCACAGACTTTTAAGTTACAAGCTTCACTCATCCATGAAATTTCTGCCTTTAGCGTTGACTGGAAAATTGAAGTTAAAAAGGATAAGAAAATAGCATCAAAATCCGCAGTGAGAAAAAAATTTATCTTGAAATATTTTTTTTTTTTTGAGATATCTCAATCATATATTTTTTA
>JABUQX010042097.1:30000-32500 GCA_015478945.1 Trachelipus rathkii
ATTATATATATATATATATATATATATATTATATATATATATAGGATATATATTAATATATATATATATATATCTTTATATATATTCTATATATATATATAATATTAATAATATTTATAATATTATATATATATATAAATATATATATATATATATATATAAATATATATATATATATATAGTATATATATATATATAATATAGATATATATATTTATATATAGTATATATTATATATATATATAATATATATTATATATTTATAATATACATATATATATTATTTATTATATATATATTTATATATTATAATACTATTATATATATATATATATATATATATATATATATATATAAATATATATATATATATATATAATATACTATATATATATATATACTATATATATATTATATTATATATATAATATAAAAAATATTATATATATATAAATCTATATATATATATATATATATATATATTATATATATATATAAATTATTATATATATATATGATATATATAATATATATATATATATATATATATATAAAATATATATATATATATATATATAATAATATATAATATTATATATATATATAGTATATATAGTATATATATATATATATAATATATATATATATATATATATATATATATAATATTATATATTAGGGATGGCGCCGGATATCGGCTAACTATCCGCCCGCGTATCGCCTATCGAGCCAAGTTTTTGACCTATCGGCTATCGGCCGCCGATATCATTGATTATCGCGGAATAACCGGCACTAGCTTACTTCCCTACTACGTTCTCCTCGTATGCGAGAAATATCCAATAATTTGAAATTATATATATATATATATATATAATATATATATATAATAATTATATATATATATATAGATAATATATATATATATTATTATATATATATTATATATATATTATAATATATATATATATATATATATAGTATATAATATATATATATATTTATATATATACTTGTAGCACTTTCGATGTTCTTTTTTTTTTCTTGGGCTGACCAATGCTTATATAATTTTAAATATCATCATTTATGTATACTGCGTTACAATACATTATTTATCTGTAAATTCGGTCGTGTGCACACGTTTCATAAATTATATTCATTATAACGTAAGCTTAATGAAATTTGTATAAAAGCAAAAAGAATAAATTTGATTTCAAACTTTTATTCATGCATTTAAGCCTTTAAGTTTTTGTTAATTATTACTTATTTACAAAAACTTTAATAAAATACTGAATGCAAAAAATACCGATTTTTCGGTGTTGCTGCCAGAGGTACAAAGATGGCCAAAATTTGTGGACTATAAATTTTTGCATTCCACTGAAATTCCACAATTTTTTTGGTAGTCCTTTAAATTGCGGAATGATATAGACATTCCGCTAACGCCAATCTTCGCACATTTTTCAAATTATTCACAATTCGCAATTACCACAATTTATTTTGCGTTATTCCGCAATGCCGCGAATTGCGACTTAAATTGCGCGATACGGTACACCATCTGATATATATATATATAATATAATATATATATATATATATATACTATATATATATATATATATATATATATAATATATATATTATATATAGTATATATATATATATATGCGTGTCTCACGAGTTTATGGTTTACAGCGGTGCTATCACCGTACTGGATGTTTAGCTATGAAAATGTTGTAGAATATATAAGCTTCGATATTTATTCATTAAGGAGGCATGGCGATATGTTACGTTGCGTGTGCTGCAGCACGCGGGGCAATACGAAAAAACTTGCGCACAAACATGCGAATGTTGAATGGGATGATATATTTTTTATGGCTTCTGCTAGCAAATGCACATAAAAATGAGCGTGGCATCTCTCGACATTATTTTTTTGATCGGTTGTTTCGTTTCCACGCAGATGTACCCATAAAAAATCTAGACGTCATCCTGTAGACATTATGTGCCTACAAAAGCCGAAACGTGTCGATATGAAATAATTAGGTTAAATACAATAGGCCATATCTAATAGCTATTTAAAAATATTCGAACAGCTAACAAGAATTAAAGTAAAATACTTAATGATACGCCTTTTAGATTACATTGGATCATAGTACTATGTAGCCCTAATAAATACGCGCCATGTAGAATATGTAACAACCAACATAACAGCTATCATATGGAGATTATGTCATAACCTATGAATTATGGTTTGTTTAGTCAGAGACATACATTTGGAACATGCCACGTGCACCCAGTATACGCACAGTGACGAAAAGCGTGACATGTTGGAGGTGTACATAACGCCAAACAGGAATGCTCGCAGAGCTGCTGGCAGAATATTAGGACAACTGTATCCACATTCGACGACCGCCGCCCGCCACATGGCAATTCATAGAGTTTACAGCACGGTATTCAAGCCGATACAGGCGTCGATAGCTTCAAACCCCTCATCACATACGGGAGG
>JABUQX010042097.1:40000-49101 GCA_015478945.1 Trachelipus rathkii
GATAATAACCAAAGTACTGAAAAATTAATACTCAATAGAATCGTACTTTATATTCCTCTATCTAACACACAATATGAATTTAAACAAAAGCATTCCACAACCACTCTCCTAACTGATTTAACACAACATATTCTGAAAAGCTTTAACCAAAACTCTCCCCCTTCTCGCACCATTCTAATAGAAATATACATTAACAAGGCATTCGATACATTCCCCCGACATATCTTAATAAATAAAATATTAAATACTAATATGCCCATTAAAGCCCAAAAAATAGTAGCAAACTTCATATCAGGATGAACAGCCAAAGTTATACAAGGACGACACTCCTTCCGTACACACAAACTATTTCATAACGTCCCCTCAAGGAGCCATCCTCTCACATTCACTCTAATCTTTTTATGCACGATCTCCCAACCCCAAAATTCCCTTATATAAAAATTAATAGTTATGCCGATGATCTAACCATTACTGCCCAACACCCCTCCATAAATACAGCATGCATAGAACTTCAACATTATATAAGACAACTGTAACAGTGGCCGACAGATAATATAATGTCAGCCTGACTCCAAAAATCCTCAATTACATTATTCACACCACATAAAAGAGAATCACATTAAACATCCAACAATTCAACTTTCAAATAACAGACTCCCTCTTAATAGACAACAATAATCTTAGGATTGCCATTCGATCCACATATGACAGTTTTCCCCCCCCCCCAAATAAACAACATCACATCCAAAGCAACAAATAAATTAAACGCTATGAAGGCAATAACAGAAACTAACTTTGGACAACATAAAGAAACAGACTCAATAGTATACAGACAATATCTTCGCCCCTCTTTAAACTACGCATCACTCGCATGGGCTCCCACAGTATTAGAGACTAACATTAAGAAGATAGAAGTAGTCCAAAATAAGTCCTTAGGTTAATAACTGGCTGCCTCCCAGCCACACCTAAATATCACTTTTTCAAACTGAAACAAAAATCCTACCAATAACGGCCCATCTCGACATGGTAGGATGTCAATTCTATAGCAGATCACTATCAACAGATCACCCGATACATCAAACGCTGCATCAACCCCATACACTTAGAAATAAAAAAGCTACACCAGCAAAATACTATTCTACTATATACAACAATCTGCATTCACTACCACCCGACACTCATATCATTAAATACACTCACAAACAGCTGACTCAGGAAACTATCTACACATACGCAAACAACACTTTACTCCAAGCACGTCCACCAGAGCTCTCTAATAGTGAACAAACTTTGGACCCTCAAACACGGGTAATGCTTTCACGGCTCCGCTCAGGACACAACTCCTCCCTTCAGGAATACAAATTTGATTTTTTTTTGAGATCCTTCTTCAACTGTCAAGATGAATTTCCCAAACCAACGACAACACAAAACATCTCATTGCCCTGCCTTGGAGGGCACTATAAACATTTTCAATGGACTGAAATTATCCGAACTCTGGGCCCGGCCGGCGATGGTGGTGAAGTACCTGAGGTTGCCCGCTTCTCGTAGGAAGGGAGTGGGGGTGACAAAGGGAATATCAATATAGTATATATATATATAAATATAAAATATATATCTAGTTTATATTATATATATAATATATAATATATATATATATATATATATATATTATATATATATAATAAATTAACATGCTATTAAACATCATAATACACATTATTTTACATCATTTAGTATATATTAGAATGTTAAATACGAATAAAGGCTTAAAATCAACTTGCCTTTCTTCTCCTATAATAGAAACACGTAATTTAAAACAGAAAACCTTTCGTCCGATTAGCTTTTCTATATTATAAATATTTTTCTTTCTTAAAACTAAGTATAATACATTTTACTTAACAATTTTATATAAAAAGGTACTTTATATTCAATATTATAATTAATATAAATTTATGAATACAAACTTAATTTTAAAAAGTAAAATATGTAATTTATATTCCAGCGTTTTGTTGAGATAAAACCATTTTCTATAATTCTTTTAACAAGGCCTACTAAATAATTTTAAAATCAAAATAATAGTTTACTATATACACATCACCCCCCTAGAAGTGGAGCGCATTTTTACACTAAAACTTATATACTAAAATCAATAAATATTATTTAAATATAATCACTTCTAAACACTTTTTTTTATTAAATTTAAAACGGATTTTTCCTGTTTTTTTTTATATATATAATTCACTTTTTTTAACAAATGCATTAATAAAAGCGCACTTTTCAAACTGAATTTCGTTGAGACACTGAAGACGGCTCCTGCTGGTCAGTAGATGACGTGACTGTTTGTTTCGGCGAATCATCATCAGATTGAAGAACCATCTACGAAAGCGAATTATCCGCCTGTAAGGGAACCATCTGGGAAGGCCAATTACCCCCAGTTAAAGAACCATCTGCGAAGGAAGTACGACAGGTTTCAAACGACTAATCAAAACGACATTCGTCCGTCCATCAAGAAATTGTATCTTGTAGCAGCGATCCATCCTTTGAAGAACCTTGTAAGGGGCAGAATAAGATTCTTCCAAACTCTTCCGAATCCGATCGAGACGAAAAAAGACATTGGTACAGGTTGAAGTTCTGCAGGAATGTATGATGAAGCACTGGAGGGATGAAGAGGTGATAGCTGTTGAAAATCCAGTTGTTTCATGTGAGCCATAAATTTTCTCATGAAGCCATTGCAAGAATCTCTATTTTTAAATGTTTGAAGAAGTTTTGAATTACACAGTGGCTTTTTTCCGGTTACTACTTGAAAATGAGAAAATCCAGGGTCATCAGGAATGCAGCGAAGACTTATCATGATGAATGAAAGAGATCGTAACCAGATTTGTTTTCGTGCCATGATAGCACTCTTCAGTGATCGAGGAAACCTTTCGATTTTTCCATTTGCTGAAGGGTGTTGCGCGATCTTCCGGAGCTTGTGAAATCCAATCAAGTGTGATAGCTCGGTGAAGAATTCCCTTTCAAATTATGGTCCTCTATCTAAAATTACATAAAGAGGAATTCCAAATCTTGATATCCACTGCATGAGGGTAAACGCGACGGATTTTGAAGTCGTATTTATTAGAGGAATTGTTCTGTCCAATCAGTGTTCTTGTCAACGCACGTGAGTAGATATCTGAAAACTGGAGCTGAAGTATCGGTCAAAGGGGATGGAGGTAATGTAATGTAATAATAATGTAATAATAATGTAATGTCGAGATGTACAGTTTCAAAACGTTGTGACGGGATTTCCATGCGAGCAATAGGTGGTTTAGTATGTCGCTGAGTTTGAGAAAGTTGGCACTACTGACAAGAATGAACCAAAATTCTGATGTCACGATCACTAGGCCAGCAATACCTAGTCTTAATAAGACGCAGAGATGCCCTAACTCCAGGATGAGACATCTGATGAAAATTGTTGAAGGTCTGTTTACGCCAAGGTTTTGGCAAAAATTGTCGAGAAAAAGCTGATAAAGTATCACACCATACTTGAAGATTATCTTATAGAGGATAGGAATGAAGACACTGCTGAAAAGTGGTAGTTTCTTTATCCGTTGAATGAAAACGGGTGATGGCAGGTAAATCGAAAGCATCTATTGTTACCGAGGGTATTCGGGAAAAAGCATCTGCCACAATGTTATCTGCACCCTCAAGATAGATCATTGAAGATACATTCTGTTAAGACAGAAAGATGTAGAAAGCTAAGACGAGAGGTTCGTGATTAGTGCACAAGATGACATTCCTTCCATCTAACATATGTTTGAAATGAATAACAGAAGAGTAGGCTGCTAGAAGTTCACGGTCGAAGCTGAGTATTTTCGATGTTGTTCTGACTGCTTTTTGCTAAAGAAATCAATAGGTACTGGCTGTCTATCGACCATCTGATGAAGGGATGCTGCTATATAAGCCTATCTGTGACAAGTTGAAGATGGGTAACATCCGTTAAGAAAATAAAAGAGTTGTGGCGTTTGAAGCTGATTTTTGATTTAACCAAAGACATTCTCTTCTTCTGTAGTCCAAGTGAGGGACTTATATTTTGGATGGTGTTTTGCTTTTTCTGACAAAGGAAAGACGAGCTTTACAAAACACGGGATAAACCGGCGATAGTATCCTATCTTTCCCAAGAATCTTCTAAGAGCTGCTGAATCTGGAGGAAGAGGATACTTGGAAATTTTGGACGTCTTTTCTGAAAGAGGAGAAAGTCCACCTGAAGATATATGATATCCCAATAGTTGAGAGAAGACTTGAAAAATTCACATTTTTCTAAGGGGATTTTGAAAGAATTTTTCTGAAGAAGTTTGAAAACTGCCCTGAGATGTTCTTCGTGTTGTTCAGTGGTTGATGAAAAAATTACCGTCATCTAGATAGTCGTAAATAAACGGGAGATGGAGTCCATTATTCGTTGAAATTTAGGGCCAGCATTTTTCAAACGGAAAACGGCATAGAAACGTATTCAAACAGGCCAAAAAGGAGTTGTAACGGCAGTCTTTCGATGTCCTCCGGTCGTATTGGAATTTGATGGTAAGCTCTCTGAAGGTCTATTTTGATGAAGATAGCTGATCCATGTAGACGTTGTGAGAGACTTTGGATGTAAGGAAGTGAATATTCATCTCTTTTAGTAATGGCATCCAAAGATCTGTAATCACTAGTCACCAGAGTGCCTCCAGGTTTCTGGGGTTTTCTTCGGGACCAGATGGAGCGGAGAAGCCCAAGAAGACTTGGAAGGTCTGACGACTCCATTCTTCAAAAGAGTGTCGAATTCTGCTATTGCTGCTTTTAGTTTATCTTCGGGAAGGTGGCGAGGTCTTGCAAACACTGGTGGAGAATCTCCAGTCTCGATGTAGTGAACAGGTCCTTGTGGATTAAATACGATGAAGTGAATGGTTGAAGTTATCAAAGGAAACTCCTGAAGCAAAGGTGAGATGTGAGAGTCCTCAATGTTAGCGTTGATTTGAAAGAAAGGAACTTCTGCGGAAGAGACTTAAAGAGGTGATAGAAGAGACGTATATGAGTTTTGCAGAGTTTTCTTCCCACAATCGATGATTAAGTTGTAATGAAGTAGAAAATCCATACCCAATATTGACATTGCGATATCAGATACTATGAAAGTCCAATTAAATTTTTGGCGAAATTTCTTAATTGTTATATACTGTATGTCGCTATTTCACTATGACACTTAATTGACATAAGCTGCAAATAGGGACATGTTGTTTGCCATTGAAGAAGGTAGGCTCGAGACGGAGGCACCGGTGTCCAGTAAGAAGGGAGTATCTGCGCCGAATTTGTGATGTTGATAGTTAGTTGCGAACTGATTATAGCGCAGCAATCAGCTCGCTCTTCTAGTTTTCCGCTGGGACAGGAGAAGAAGCTCTAGAAGAGGGGCGAGACGAGGGCTGCACCTGAACGTTAGATTTATCCGGCCACCTGCACCATGACCTGCATGTCCTTGCCTGTAGACGGAAGAGCTCGGTCTCTTTGCAGGCGAATAAGCTAGGCCTCTTTGGAGGCGGAAGAGCTCAACTTTTTTGTAAACCAGAGTGGAATAGCCTCTTTGTAGGCCGGAGCAGAGAGTGCTGGGAGTTTTTATTCTTCTTTCCCGGCTAACAGGTCTAGTAGATGTAGAGTTGAGCTTGTAGTTATCTCTTCAGCTTGTTTCTCCGCGTCACTGGTGGCTGTAGTTGTTGTCTTGAAGTCTCTCTCTCTTGTAGTTGCAATAAAACTCGAATGTTGAATTGGATAGAATAAATTTATTAAAGCACTTTTAAATATATTTAACAACTTCGCCGCACACATGCAGTTAAACTTTAACTACAATATTTTCAATCTTGTCATAAAACTTCTTGCACACCTTCAATTTTTAATATTCTTAATTTTATGTTTCCCCCATTTATGGGAGACAAAGTAGGGGGTATTTAACGTGCTCAAATCGCAAGCTACAGATAATAATCAAGCTATTTTTAATAACTAAAGTACATAATATGGTGAAAAATGATGTAAAACATCATAAAACACATTATTTAGTATATATTAATATGTTAAATACCAATAAATAGCTTAAAATCAACTTGCCTTTCTTCTCCGATAATAGAAATACGTAATTTAAAACAAAAAATCTTTTGTTGGATTAACTTTTCTAAAAAATGTGTATTTTTCTTTTTTAAAATTTTATATTAAAAGATACTTTATATTTAATATTGTATTTATTATCAATTTATGAACACAAACTTCGCTTTAAAAAGTAAAATACGTAATATATATTCCAGAGTTTTTGTGAGATAAAACCATTTTCTATAATTCTTTTAACAAGCCCAACTAAATAATTTTAAAATCAAAATAATACTTTACTGTAATATATATATATTATATATATATATATATATATATTATATATATTATATATAATTATTATATATTAAATATATTATATATATATATAATTATATATAAATATATTATTATAATATTTATCACGTACTTCTTGTTAGACTCGTTCACACAAATTCATAATTACCTAAAACCGATAAATTAATTTGAATTAAGAAGGTCATATGGAAAAAGCCGAGCCGCAAGAAGCTTCTTGATCAAGAGAATGCAGGCATGTTCCTCTTCTATGATGAATTAAGAAGTGCCAAGACTGATATCAGGCTAGTTTTACTTTGAGACCGCCAAGCTTTGGGTTCAAACGTCAGACTATTGCATAATCTACCAATCATCATAAAACAACATACAATTATTCTTCTGGTGAAATAAATGATTTTATCTTTTTGCTACTGTCAACAATTGACTCCTTTAATAAACAAGTCTACAATCCAACAAACATTCTGCCGTAGTAAAAAATAAAATTAATGAAGCAGTTAATTTCTTGAGTCATTTTTAACGTAACAAATATTCTTTTTACAAAGTTCTTGCAAAGTTTCCTTAACAATGCTCTTTAAAAACAGTTTTACAGGAAAAATAAAACTTCAGTCATCTCAATGTCCATTTTGGTAGAGGGATATATCCAAGTGGGCTGGTACGTAAAGGACCTAAATGCGATAGGAGTTTCTTGAGCGAAAATGGTGTGTGTTCTTGCCTAAAATAATGTTCTATCATATGAATGATATAATTAGCTATTTGACTAATGAAACTAATAATTTCGATGTTAATTGCTGATCAGTTTGATATTGCTAACTTAAAGAAAGCTTTTTTGTCAGTTCTGGTGACTAGTTGCAGATCAAATCTGGTACTCTAACGTGTTCGAAAACACACACACACACACATTCTTTTAAAGGTCATATATATATATATATTACTTATATTTATATTAAAGACTAAAAACAAGAATTTATATAAGATTGTCTTGAATAGTATTTTATATCACATATATATATTATCTATACTTATATATAAGTATATATATAATATTAACCGTAGTAAATAACATTTTATAACAAGCGAGTTTTCTACAGTAGAATCAAATTAACATTAAACAGCAGTTTACGTTTCGAGACCTAAAGTAAAATTATGGATTGCCTTACAAACGTACATAATATTAATTTTTAAAACCGAAAATAATAATAGAAATAATAATAAAATTTAAAGAATCCTTCGAATATTAAATTAGATTTAGTTGAAATATTGAAAAGATTCCTAATAAATATTGATTTAAATTTTTATCCTTTGAGTTAACAAAAAGTTATTCATTATTTGGCGAATGTTAAAGACCCTGAAAGGTCCGATTTAGAGCATTAGGGGTAAGGTTAGAAGAAGGAAACTGACTGCAAATGCAATTTTTAGCATCTTCAAGAATGAGCACATCATTAATTCGGAAGGTCTGCAACTTTTTTTTTTAACCAGATAAAATTTAAATCATATTGAATATTTTCATTTTCAACTAAATCTAATTTTAATATTTCCGAAGATTCTTTATTTTTGACCTTTTTACGAAGAAACTTTCAAATCTGAAAAAATTAAATATTTTATTCATCAAATGATTTTGTATGTATTTTTTGTTGCCATCTGTAAATTTTTGCTTTCATTTTTTTATATTTCATATTTTAATTTATTATTTATTTTGTTAAAATTAATTTTTATTTCCATTGTAAGTTCTGATGAAGAGACATTGTACTTTTAGTCTCGAAACGTAAGCTACTGTTTAATTTTTAATTATTTTTTGATTTCCCTGTTTAGCTTTTTTTAAGTGGTTTTAACATTGTTGTATCTTTACTCTTAAAAAGAGTTTGAGTTGTTTTAAAACTTTCTAATGATTTTTGCATATATATATATATAGTATATATCTATATATATATATTATATATATATATTATATATGTATATATATATAATATATATATATATAATACATTATATACTATATATAACTATATATATACTATTATTATAAGTATATATATATATATATAAATATATTATATATATATATAAAGCTATGTGGAGAGAAGATGCCGGTAACAGCGCAAGATTCTGGCGGACGCAAGATTCGGATATTTCCAAAATTCTCTCAAGAATGTGGTGGTTATCGGCAGACTTGTACAGCGTAGGCGCGCCGCCGCTTTCTCTCGGAGGAGGCCGTGCATCGGTGGGTGTTTGGACGCGGTATGGCCCCTTTCATGACTGGGTGGTCAGGGGTGAGAGGTAGAAGATAGAAGGTATATATAATATATATATATATATAATATATATATATTATATATACTATATATACGTATATACTATTAGTATTATACTATGTATATATATAGTATATTATATATATATTATATATACGTATAAAATACTATCATATATATATACTATATATACTATATAAATATATATTTTATATATATATATGATATATTATAATATATATATATATATAATATATATTAATTGATAGTATATATACTATAATATATATATATTATATATATATATACTATATATATATATATATATATATATGAAGATTTATCATGTCATGTCACCTCGTATTATCAGTGTAACTATCACTCAAACCAGCTATTAAGACACTTAAGACGTTATCAGGATCTATCTCCGATTTGTTTACTTTGCTATTAATAGAAACC
>JABUQX010042098.1:5000-27500 GCA_015478945.1 Trachelipus rathkii
GCGATAACATTGGTTCCTAGGCGTTTGAGGTGATTATTGGATATGTTGGTCGAGCCCAACAGTTTGTGAGTTTTAAAAGTTGTTAATAAAGTTGAGATCTTATAAAGGCGGCTCCACACATGCAGAGTTTGTCAAACCCTTGAATTTTTGCGTTTTGCATTCGTTTTGTTTTTTAAGGCCAATATACGTATACACACATTCGTATATTTGACAAATTCGGTTTTCGAAAAGTTTGGAGTGGGAATGACCAATATTTGTCATCAAATATGCATATTTTTCATCAATTGTAGTTATGGCTTCACTATAAAAGTACTATAGCCTGGTATGTTTAAAAAAAGAAAAATAATAAAAAAATAAGCCCTTCTAATTTCAATTCAAAGGCTTCGTATAGTAAAGTCCTATTTCCATATTGGAATAATTAAATCGTATTTTATAATTTATTAACATATTTTAAAAAAATAATGTTAATATTGATACAAGCACTACACATTTTTTATTTATCAAGAATTTTTGTAACCTTATATAATAAGTTAGGTTCGCATATGAACAAATATACTTGAATTGCACTGCCAAAGTATTGACAAATGTATAACGGGGATTGGCTTGGTTTGCCATATACACAAATCTTTTCCACAAGCGACGGCAAAGATTTGTGTATATGGCAAACCAAGCAAATGAACAAAGCTCTGTCAAAAATGACCCATACACTACACACATGGGGTGTTTGGCAAATGGATCGACAAACTCCGCATATGTGGAGCCGCCTTTAGGGAGTGAATGTGGGTTTTCTTGGTTGGTTTCAACCTTTTAAGCCGTTTAATTATTCGTCTATTTGTGGAGTTTGTGAGTGTGTGTCTAATTTTTGAATAGTGTGACAAGAATATTGCACTGATTTTTCAGGGAGAGAATTTTATGGTTTTGTTTCCAGATGACTTCTTGAGTTGGTGGAGGTTGAGTGTGTAAAGTGAGAATTTTTTTATTGAACGAAATATTTTTTTGTGTTGATCTTGTGGCTTAGTGTTTGGGTATATTGTTACAAGTTCTTATTCTGAGTTGAATTGATTAGATCATTTATTAAATTGAGGTCTTTGATTTGGTTTAATTAATCATCGACAAATTGATAGTTTTTTTGATTATCGGGCATCATTATATTCAGCCAAACAGCTTTTTGCAAAAATCCAAAATGCAAGAAACATTTTGATTGGTTAATAATATAAACGAATATGTCAAATAATTTTTAATTGGGATGGAACAATTTATGACTTTTTCGAACACAAATTAATTTATAAATTTTTACAAAAAAAAATATTAAGCATTTTGCTAAAAAAAAAAATTACTACGATAAATACTAAAAATATTTATGACTATTAAAATAAATTTTGTTAAATACAAAGCAATTTAAATATGTTTTTATTCTTTGGCGGGAAATTTACCCGGGAAAGGTGCAAAGCACACACACACACAAGATTGTCTGAAAACTTTAACCTTGGATTGAAGTGGTAGGATTGAGGTTGACTACAAAACACGTCTGACCTCTTAAATTTTATTACATCAGAAGGTAGGTGTTAGCACATCAACAAAAACAACAAACCTATATAAAAGTATAAAATATAAATAATAACAAGAAATAACTAATAATAAAAAATAATAATAAATTTTTGGATTAAATTCTGTTACAAAAAGGTAAGAAAATTTTGACCATAGTGCCGTGACGATTTTATGATTTTGATATCTTAAAACTAGAAATTATTCTAAAAATGTATTCACTATGAAAATGTACACTGTGATTAAATTATGAAATTTCACTTTATTATACAGAACAAATTTTAGCAAAAAACATATTAATTATATGCACTGACAAATATATAAAATACGAACGCTAAAAAACCTACCCAAAATGGTTATTAGATCGGTCACTAACACAGACACTTAATAAAAATATTTGAAGAATTTGATACAACTGGAATGCGTGACGTCAGATGCGGAAAACGGATTTATGAGCACGGAGACACAAACTTGCTTGAATGAAGAATCTGAACGGAGTGGCCGAGCAAAGGAAAAGTAGCTTGCCTAAATACATAAAGTTTAACGGAAAAGTGGTTCAACGTCTCTCGTGCGAAAATGTGTGTGTGTTTTGACTTGAGTCAATACATAGGTAAAATCGATGAATTTGAAGCGCGTAAAGATAGGCTGTTAAAAAATGACGCAATTTGCAAGTGAGTCGAATGACTTGTAACTCAATAGGCTATAAGGTGAAAATAAGAATGCGCATAAAATATTTTGAAGTCCAAAAGAGTAAAAGTTCTTTTAAAAAATAATAATAAGCAAGACCGATAAGACAGATGGAAAAATCGACTACATTCCCCTCCCCCCAATAAGAACGGAGTTCTCACGGAGTGAAGCGGACTACAGGACGGAGAGGCCGACCTGCACGCGAAGTAGGATAAAATGAAGAGAAGAACCTAGAGGAGGAGGGGTAGGCGTCAGAGGTGGCGAAGGACGAGGAAGAGGATGACTTGGCGGAGGAGGACTAGATGGTGGAAGAGGAAGACTAGCCTAAGTAATGGTGGGCGTTAGAAGAAAACTAGGCGGAGGCGGAGGCGGAGGAAGAGGAGCCGACGTAGGGCAGAAAGAGCACTAGGTAACGGAGTAGAGAGAGAAGGGACAGAAAGGATGGGCGTTGGTGGAGGTACCATGTCAACCGAAGAAGCGGGATCAGCATTCAGAAAGGCTAGCTTGATCCTATCGATCGAAACGTTCTCCACTTTGGATCCTTTCTGAAGGGATAAATACTTGCTGTGACGTTGCACAACACGGAAGGGACCATCCTATCGGGCCTGGAGTGGGCCGCGATGAGAGTCGTGATGGACCAACACATGTGTACAAGAGTCAAGTTCGGAAGGGATATAAGTAGCACGTGGATTCTAACGAGGTTGTATATGAGCTAATGAGATCCAAGAATGAGACGAGGGATGCTGCGGAAGCATGTGCGGTAATGGTTGTAAACGATGAGGCTGCAATAATACTGAGGAGCGTTGTGAATGGCCGGAGCAGGGGGCGGAGCGTGAGCCGGAGCTGGAGATAGTGTTATTTGGTACAGTATGAATAATTGAACAGTTGGCGGACTGCCACGAACCCAAGGATTCAGCAGCACGGTTCTTATGCAAGGAGGAACGAGGCAAAACCGAGAAGGAAGATCCGGTATAGATAAGATAGGACAAAGCAGTAGAAGGGTCGTAAACACAAAGAAGGTGAGACGCAGAACTAGCCACACCATGCGCCTTTATGGTGTGTCACAGGGGTTTAACTTATAAGCACAAGGTTTGATGCAATTTCGAGTCTGGTCACTCCATCGCTGGTGGTTTAAACATATTCCCTGTGAATCGTGCGTATGAGGTGTGGGAGAAGCTGGTATGGAGTAAGGTTGCTGGTGCGGTTGAGCTGCAGCAGATTGGCGGTGGGGGAGGTGGGTGACCGACGACGATAGAAGCGACGATGCTGTGGTGGAGAACGAGGATAGTGAGAGAAAGGAGGAGGAGGAGGAGGATAGGAATGAGGAGGCGGAATATAAGGTTGAGGAGGCGGAGTATAAGATTGGACATAGGCCGGGCGGGCCTCAAGGGTTCTAATTCGGTTTAATAAATCGAAGATTGTATCTTCGAGAGTTAATATACAAGCCTCTAATGCTGCAGTGTTAACAGGAGGAGTTTGGATAACATTTGTTGAACCTTGTATTGGCGACAAGGCTGAGGCAAAAGAGGTAACGAGACGTATACTCTTGACGTAGAAGGCTGTGCCTTTACAATGCGGTCCGCCTATGCCGCCAATTCTGACAATGAAATATTTGGGTCTACCGGAGCGAGCTGGAACTGGAGCTCGGCATGCAATTTTAGCAGTAATAAATGTTTAACAATATTTATACAATTGCCCACAGGATGACCTTCTAACAAACTAAGCATGTCTGAGAGCAAGGCGAATGGTAAGCGATCGCCGAGAGATTCTTTTAATAATTGTTTTACTTTGTCCGCCTCTGATATATCTATTCTAGCTATTAATTCAGTTTTAAGCTCACTGTAAGGTTGATTGCTATTATTAAAACGAGGTAAGGCATCTGGCAAACTCTGTAAAATTTTAACAGGTATGATTCCTAACAAGGCACGAAAGCGCTCAATTTCAGGAGCAGGTTCAAATTGTAAATCTAATATATTAAAAGTTAAATCAAGATCACCCTCTATAAATTTACCTGTATAAGTAGGCACATTTTAGGAAGACTGAGCTGGGTTAGCAGTCTCTATATTGTTCGTAGTAATATCATTTACAGGAGCCATTTTTTTAAATATAAATATTAAAAATAATGGTAAAAAAAATTTGTCACAGGGGAACACTGTGATGCTGCCTGACTAGCTAAAAATAAAATATAAAAAGACTTAATACTAGGAAGGATATACAGATATAAATAAAAAACACAATGGTCCAAAGACCAGGTAAATATAACACTATTGGGTGAGGAGCAAAAGCACCTTAAAGCGTTACTTGTTCTATAAGTTATTAATGATGAGACAAGGTCACAGCGTCCTGAGACGAAAAAATCCTCTGACAGGAAGGAGGAAATACTGCGACGAAGTAGGCAACTGGACGGCGCAGGAGGCGAAGAGTTGCTTGTAGAAGGCGCTGAAGGAGAAGTGCAGGAACAGAGGGATCACCAGATGTTGATGATGGGGACAAACATAAGGATGAACTCAATATTTTTATTACATCAGAAGGCAGGTGTTAGCACATCAACAAAAACAACAAACCTATATAAAAGTGTAAAATATAAATAATAAGAAATAACTAATAATAAAAAATAATAATAAATTTTTAGATTAAATTCTGTTACAAAAAGGTAAGAAAATTTTGTACATAGTGCCGTGACGATTTTATGATTTTGATATCTTAAAACTAGAAATTATTCTAAAAAAGTATTCACTATGAAAATGTACACTGTGATAAAATTATGAAATTTCACTTTATTACACAAAACAAATTTTAGCAAAAAACATATCGTTAATTATATGCACTGAGATATATATAAAATACTAACACTAAAAAAATCTACCCAAAATGCTTATTAGATCGGTCACTAACACAAAACACTTAATAAAAATATTTGAAGAATTCGATACAAATGGAATGCGTGACGTCAGATGCGGAAACGGATTTACGAGCACGGAGAGACACAAACTTGCTTGAATGAAGAATCTGAACGGAGTGGCCGAGCAAAGGAAAAGTAGCTTGCCTAAATACATAAAGTTTAGCGGAAAAGTGGTTCGACGTCTCTCGCGCGAAAATGTGTGTGTGTTTTGACTTGTCAATACATAGTTAAAATCGATGAATTTGAAACGCGTAAAGATAGGCTGTTAAAAAATGACGCAATTTGCAAGTGAGTCGAATGACTCGTAACTCAAGAGGCTATAAGGTGAAAATAAGAGGGCGCATAAAATATTTTGAAGTCCATAAGAGTAAAAGTTCTTTAAAACAATAATAATAAGCAAGACCGATAAGACAGATGGATAAGTCAGGATACTACAAAGTACTAATAATATCTCAACTATGTCTGCACCGTGCGGAGGTTCATTTTTGCTCGCGAAGGCTCTACAACCTCCATAAACGGTGTGGAGGTTGCGAAGTGTTCCAAAAAGCGTAGTCGGTACACTTGGGAAATAAAAACAAAAATAAACTAAGACAACTGGGAGAAAACAAGCATCTTTTTAGTTCCGAAATTAGTAAACTTTATTTCCTCAACACTCCCCCATCCAAGCCAACTCCTCTCCCACACAAACCAAGCAAAGTTACTAAAATTTATTTGATCACAATTAATTGGATTCAATCGTGGATATTTAATTTTAATTCAAAATTGTATGCGGTATAAAATATGTTCAGTACAAAATAAACAAAGAAATTTAAAACTAAAAGGGTCGAGCCAATTTTTGTTTCGGGTTGTTCCATATTTTCTCCCCCCCCCTAAAAATTGACATAAAATTCGTAATTTTCAGCCACATTTGACCATATAAACATCAAACTGTAGCATTTACTGACGTCTAAAATGTCGTTTTCGAGTGTTTTTCTGTGTCTGTACTCATTACTTTGGTATTTTCAATTTTTCAAAAATTATGTTTTCAATATTTGTCGAAACTCCTCCTAAACTATTTTTTGAAATGATTTCAAACTTGAAATATACAAAGATTTGGACTATTATCAAAAAGTGTAGGAACGGAATTTTGATATTTGACCCAAATCTGAGCATTGGTCGATTTTCAAAACCTACTATTTTTGGGTTTTCAAATTGAAAAATTGGGATATTCTTTTTCTGTTTATCCTATCTGCATGAAATTTTCAGGAGATTTGTAGTCGAGGGAGGTGCACATTTTTTACCTAAATTTCTTTATATATGCAGTAGTTTTGGATTTGTTCTTGGAACAAATTTTCCAAAAAATATTTTTGGGAAATTTTTTAAGTTTTCTATTGAGTATACAAAAAATTTATTTAAGTAAAAAAGGTGTATTTCGCCCCAATTGTACAGATCCTGAAAATTTGATGTTGATCGGATAAGTAGAAAAAGAATATATCAATATTTCACTTCTTCAAGCATTTGAATTTTTGAAAAAGTGAAATATTGATATATAGATTTTTTTTTTTTTTTTGCCTTTCAAATCAATATTTTCTTGTTATATTATGGTTACATAATTTGGCTCATGTAGATTATCCGCCTCCAGTTAAGCTCAAGTCAATTTTTTGTTTAAAATCTACGTAATCGAATAAAGTGTCGAAATCTCAATTGGTGCCACATGAGTGTTTTTTTTTTTTTTCACAATAGTATATTCAAATTAATACAATATAAAAATATAATTACATTATATATACGTTAAGTAAAGGTTATGTTAGAGTTTAGTTAGTTTACATAGATTTGAACTTTTTTTTAAATATTTTTAGTGTGAAGCTGCTTTAATAGTAAAGTTTCAATTTGATTTTCGCACTTTCAAACGCTGTGTAAATGTTTTCGAATTCATACAATCGATATGTATATGGAGGTGGAGGCAGATAATCAACATGATCCCATCATTTATATTAATGTTTTAATAAGTTTTTTGAGCCAAAATATTTATATTAAGCAACTTGTAAAAAAAAAAAAAAAAAAAAAAAGCATTGCTTTTCGGTTGTCAAAAAAAATGTGTGGTTTAATATGCTTTTAAAACCTAAACCAAACAACCATATATAATATATATACTATATATATATATATATATATATATATATAATAATATATATGATATATATATATATATATATATATTATATATTATATATATATATATTATATATATATATATATATATATATATATATAATATTTATATATAATATATATATATTATATATTGGGGGTGGGCGCGGAAAAAAAGTCAAATTGATTTTTTCGAGTCGCTATAGTGCGGAAACTCCATTTTTCGGAACGATCTTTGATCTTCTAAGAATTGCACATCTTCCATAATCATTTTTCTGGTCCTGCTTCTGTCTTGTTCTAAAACAGTCTTTCTCAAAGTGGGCGATAACGCCCCCTTGTGGGCGCTGGAGAGGGCCTAGAAAAAAAAATGGGGGGTTGAAAGTTGGTTTTAGGGGGGCGAGGTTGATTTGTAATTTCATTCTACTTAATATTTTAAAAATTCACTGAAATTAAAACCTACCTACACACAACATCTATTATTTAGTAATTTTAGTAATTTCATATTTCTGGCCTGTTTGATTGTATAATTTTAGTTTTTTTAACCATATTTATACTATATTTATACTATATATATATATAGTATATATATATATTATATATATAGTATATATATATATAATATATAATATATATATATATATATATATATTATATATATAATATATAATATATATATAGATATATATATATATATTATATATATATATATATATAAATATATATATATATATATATATATATATATATATAATATATATATATAGTATATATATATATATATATATATGATTATATATTATTATATATATATATATTATATATATTATATATATATATATAATAATATATATAATATACTATATATATATATATATATATATATATATATATTATATATATATATTCGTTTTTTTGTGTTTGTTCGTGTTGGTTTTTTGTTTTTGTTTTTTTTTCTTTTTTGTTTTTGTTGTTGTGGTCTGTTTGTGGTTGGTGGGAGATTGGCTGTGTTAATATGTTTTCGTGGTGGTTGTGTTGTTGTGATTGGTGGTGTGTTTGCGGGTGTGTTTGGGTGTTGGTTGTGTGGTGTTTGCTGTTTTGGTGTGGTGTTGTGGGGTTGGTGGTGTGCGCTTTGGGGTGGGTGTTTTTGTTGTCTTTAGTAGGGGTGGTGTGGGGTGAGTTGTGTATTTGGTTTGTTGTGATGGTGTGAGTTTGTGGTAGTAGTATGGTGAGGTTGTGAGGTGGTTGTTTGTAGTGTATAGTAGGTGTTGTTAGGGTGTGATGTTTGGTTTGGTTTGAGAGTATAGGTTTATTGGGGGTGTGAGTTGTGTATTGTAGATTAGGTAGTCTTATATATTGTTTTATGGTGGTAGTAGGTATAGCGTGATTTGTTGGGTGAGTAGAGTATTTATTGTGTGGTGCCTTGTTGTTGGTATGTTTTACTTTGGTGTGTGGGTGTTTTATGTGTGTGTTGTTGTTAGGTGAGTGTTTGTGATGTGTTGGGATATTTATAGTAGTGTGTCGGTGTTCGTTCAGTATTCTGTGTTTTGTTATTGTTGAATATACATTTAAGTAATTTAAATAGTTATTGAGCGAATAATTGAGACATCCAACGCGTTGGAAGGACTTTAATCAGCGTGTTTAACTTAATATCTTCTCTAGCGTGGCTTAGGGTACAGAGGAGAGTTCTGATATAATATATAGCGATTAAGATAGGTATCATAATATGGAGTCTTGAGAGCGTTATATATTGTTATTCTATGATACTAACAGTAATATAGAAGAGACAACTAAATATTATTAGTAGTATTATATCATAATTATATATAATAATATAATAATGGAGGTGTGGAGAGTAGTTGATATTAAGTGATTATGTAAGTGAGTATAGAGGTTATGATAAGGATAGTGAGAGAGTATATAATATAATAATAGAGTGGATAGATATATTGGAATTTGGATAAGTACTTAGAGTGTAGAGATATTAAGTGAGTTATAGATGTAATTATTGGAGATGTGAAGTGAATGTATAGTGATATGTAGAGTGAGTATGAGATGAGTATATGAGTTAATAAATGTGTTATGAGACGACATAGTTGTAGACACGCAGATTTGAGAGTGTAATATGTATAAATATTTACGTAAGAACTTGACAGTATGTTGGAGTGGTGTGAGCGAGTGTTGGAATAGCGTGAGATGAGAAAAATGTGAGAGTGGAGGTGGTGAGAAGTAATAGTCGCGAAGTGTGAGTAGCTATTATATAACGGTATAAATCGAGATATGGGATTATTATTAGATAAATAAAAGTAAATTTTAGCCGATGAGACGACCGTAATTTATATTGAGAATATATTAATAATATATAGCTATCGAGAATAAATATTTATATAACGAGAGTGTATAGAGAAAGATTGTGTGTTCTATATATCTGTTGTGGCGCGCGATGTTCTTACAATTCTGAGAAGATTCATGAGCGTGAGTAGATTTAAAGTTGTCAAGTGGTGCGAGTCTATATTATTATTCTATATTAAATTACAAACTGAGAGACTTCTGTAGATCAAGGTTGAATGATAGGTTGGAGACGAACAAAAATCGAGACTTCAATAGGCAGAGTCGTGGTGTAGACTAATTATGTCGGGATCTGTCGGTGTTCTGGTTGTTGTGGGTTTGTGTTGTGGTTTGTTGAGCTTAGGTTCTTAGATTTAGGGTGAAGTGACAGATTGGATGTATGTCCATAATTATGTGAGTAGTTGTGGTTATTAGGTATTCGGAGGTGGTTTGTGCGTATGAGATTATATGAGAGAGGGTGGATGTTAGTTATTAGGGTGGATTAGGTTGATTGTTAGATGATCTCTGTTATTGGTGGCGTGTGCTGTTTGGTTGTACGAGGTTGGATGAAATATTGTTTGTCCTCTGTGTTGTTGGTACTAGATAGTGATGTTGTCGGTGATTGTTTTTTATATGGGTGGGTGTGTTTCGTTGGTGCGCTGGTTATTGGATGGTGAACGGGTCTTGTTTTCCGTTAAACGTTTATTGGGTTAAAGTTGTGGCGTTGGGTGGTATGGTGTCAGTATTATTTGGGTTGGTTGCTGTTGTGTTCTTTTTTTATTATTATTGTGATTAATTTATTATTTTGATTATTATTATTATATTATTATTATGTATGTTATTATTAGATTGGCATGTGTTAGTTCATATGTATGAGAGGGTATGGTGTGTGCTTTGAGTTATTGGTTGTTATGTATTGTGTGAGGTTGTTGGTGGTTTGTATGATGTGATTTGTATGGTATATATTTAGGTATTGTGGGTGTATGAAAATGAGTGTAATTGTGTGAGGTGAGTAGTTGGTGTTGTTATTTTGTTATTGGGTTATTGTTGTGAGAGTGGTAGTTATATGTAGTTTTGAGGTTATTTTAGTTTGAGTAGTTGTGGGTTTGTATATTTAGGGGTTGTGAGTGTAGTTGTGCGGTTTATAGGGTATTTATTTGGTGAGTGAGTGATTATATTGTTATTTTAGGGGTGTTGGTTGTTATGTGTTTGTTTGGGTGGGTGTGGATGGGGGTGCGTGTTGATGTTTATTTGTGTGGTTAAATAGTAGTGAATAGGTGGTGAGGAGGTGTGGGAGAGGGTTTATTGAGTTTGTATTGGTTTGTGTGAGTGAGTGTACTATATAGTTAGTTTATTATGGTTTATATTATTTATGAGTGGTTGTATTTAGTTGAGTTTTATTTGTGTGTATAGTTGGTGGTTGTAGTGTGTGGGTTATATTTAGTGTAGGGATTTAGTATTTTTTATTGTTATAGGGTATATGTATATGTTATTAGTTGGTGTATTGTTGTTAGTGCGGTTAGGTGTGGTGATTTGGTGATTTTGGGTGAGTGGTGAGTTATGATATATTATTTATATGAGTTATATCATAAGTATAGGCTGCGTGACGGTTTAGTGAGTTCGTGAGGTGGTAGTGTGAGTTACTTTGTTTGTAGGTGTTAAGTGAGTTGAGTAGTGGGGTTAGTATTTGGTGTGTAGTTTGTTGAGATAGAGTAGTTGGTATGGGTTTGAGTATATGTGGGTTATTTGATAGTGTGAGTGAGGTGAGTTATTGGGGAGTGTTTGTGGGTTTTGTGTGGTTTTTGATGGTTCTATTTCTGGTGGGTGTTGTTTGGTGGTCTAAATCTTAAGTGGTATAGTTAGGGTTATTGGTGTGTTTGTAGATTTGTGTGAGTATTTCTAGTGTGGGGGGTGAGTTATTGTATAGTTGTTTTTTAGGATTAGTAGGTTATAGCTTAGTCTAGTTGTAGAGTTTAGTATTATTTGAGTTGGTAGTATAGTATGTTACTTTTGGGGCTGGTATGTTTAGGTATGATTGAGGTATTTGTTAGGTGGTGATGTTTTGGTTAGGTGAGGTATTTATATGTTGTGTTGGGTTTGTGATAGTATAGCGGTTTTGTTTGTTTAGGTGGTTTATGTAGTGTGTGGTTTTTGGTTATGTTCTATGGGTGGTGTGTGGAGGTATGATTGGTAGCTGTGAGTTGGTAGGGTTTTGTGTGTTGTTAGTATGTGGTGTGTTAGGTGTGAGGGTCGTGTGGGGTGTGATTTGGTTGTATACTGGAGGTAGGTATGTGGTTATGTATATGCGGTGTACTATATTTATTGTGTGGTTGTTATAGTGGTGAGGGTATGTTA
This sequence comes from Trachelipus rathkii, assembly GCA_015478945.1. Taxonomy (NCBI): domain Eukaryota; kingdom Metazoa; phylum Arthropoda; class Malacostraca; order Isopoda; family Trachelipodidae; genus Trachelipus; species Trachelipus rathkii. The sequence continues at coordinate 16,945 of JABUQX010042098.1, forward strand.
TGAGTTTATGAGTGGGAGTATTGGTGATGTGAGGGTTTTTGTTGATTTTGAGGTGAGTGATGTGATGGTGAGTTTAGCTGGGTTTAGGGTAGTTGTAGCGGTCTGTATTTTATGAGTCTTATTTGGTCGTGGGTATTATTGAGGGTGTGAGTGTTGTTTAGGGTTCGTTTTATGGTGTGTATGGTTGTTGTGAGTGTTTGTGAGGTTTGGTTGTAGTGGTGTGTGGTGGTAGTATATGGTGGGGGAGTATGGTGTGTATGTAGGTAGCTAGGTGGTGAGGTTGTGATGTGTGTTATTATATCTGATTATTATGTGAGTTGAGTCGGTGTTGGGTATGTATGTGTGGCCGTGTTGGGGTTTGAGTTGTTTTGAGTTGTTTTTTGTTTTCTGAGAGAGAGATTTGTACTTAAAAACCGCAATGACATTCATTACTTTAATAAAAGTAATGAAAAAGTAATTGTGCTTTTAAGCTTTGGTAAAGTAAAAAAAATGTGGGGGCGCTGAACAAATAACTGATTTCAAAGTGGGTGGTAGGAGCGAAATGGCTTGAAACCTATTTTGTAATTAATTTCAAAAATTGAAAATTTCCATTCCTTGAGAGTTCAGTGAAATTTAGGTATATATATTACTTTTAATTCTCGTGTATACTGAAAAATATCTGCAGATTGTACTTTAATTAATGAATAATAAAAATTGGGTTGAGGGAATATCTTCCGATCGCGCAAGCTCAGCAAAAAATCGGAGGAAAATTCAACTTTGCGTGATTTTGATGTATTAAGAATAAATCAACGCTTGAGGTCATGTTTGCGTTCCAATGTTAAATTGCATAATAATTGTGCAGCTTCTATGCTTGTTTAGATATGTTGATAATAATTTAACAACCCAGAACAATACCCGGGGAGGTGGCTGCACTTCCGAGTATCCCCCATTCACCCTTCCTCCTTCTTACTCAAAAAGGTTGGTTTGGGAATCTCTCATTATTTAAAAATATACTTTATGATAGGTAAATGTTATTTCAAACGAATCGATATATAAGAAAGGAAGAAGAAGCATTTTTCGTCGTTTGTGTGCGTTGGAGGGGGTGAGGATGATGTGCTTGGGTAAGTGTTTGTTTTATGCTATGTGTGGTGGTTGTGGGTATGGGTAAATTTTGTTAATGTTGGGTGTTTTTTGGTGGGCATGGTTTTGATCCGTTAGTTTATTTATTGGTGTGTGTGTTTTGTTTTGTGGGTGGTGGGGGTGGGTGTGGTTGTTTGGTTGGTGGTTTGTTGTGGGGGTGGTGGGGTTTTGTGGTGGGGTATGGTTGTTGTGTTGTTTTGTGTTGTTTTTGTGTGGGTGTTGTTGGTGTCTGTGTGTGGGGGTGGGTGCGTCTGTGGGTTGTTTTTGGGTTGGTGTGTGTTGGGCGTTGGTGGTGGGGGGTTGTCGGGGGGAGTTGTTCTGAGGGTGGGGTTGTTGTGTGGGGCTTTGGGGTCTGGTTTGGGCTTGGTGGCGGAGTCTGTGTTTGTTTTTGTGGTTGTGATTTTTTGTGGAGTTTGGATTTTGCGTTGTTTTGGTTTGAGGGGAGGGGTGGTTGGGGGGGGGTTTGGGGTTGTGGTTGTGCTGCAGATTGGTGAGCGGGAGAGGTGGTAAGTTTTGTGGTAGTTTTGGGTGTTTTGTGTGTTGGTTTGTTTGTTTTGTTTGGTGGGTTTTGTGGCTGTGGTTTTGTATCTGTGTGTTGTTTTGTGTTTTTTGTTTGGTGTATGTGTTGTTTGGTTGTTGGTTTTGTGTTGGTGTGGGTGTTTTTCCGGTGTTGTTGTTGGTTGGGTGTCGTTGTGGTAGGGTGTGTGGCGTGTTGTGGTGCTGGTGGGGTTTGTGTGCGTTGGTGGGTTCGTGTTGTGTGTGTTGGTTGTGGGTTTGTGGTTTTGGAGGTATGGGTTGTGGGGGTTGTGTGTGCTTGTGGTGTGGTGTGGGGGGGTTTTTGTTGTGTTGGTGTTTTTATCTGTTTTCTTTTCTTTCTTCTGGTAGAATGTTTGCTTGTTGTTTGGTGGTTTGTTTTTGGGATGGATATATTATTTTAATTCCTATGGATGGGGGAGGTTTGTGGGTGGGTGGTTTGAGGACTGGTTGTGTTGTGTACCCTTTGTGTTGGGTTGGCATAGTTGCGGACGGTGTTGGGGGTGTGGGGGTTGTGAGGGGAGTTCTTGTTTGGGGGTATGTAGGAGGGTGGTGGGGTGAGGTTGGTTGGGGGCTTGCGGTAGTACTTTGGTGGTGTTGTGTGTTGTGGGTGCGTTTGTGGTGTGCGTTGGTGGGTGGGTGGTTGTTGTGTAAAGATAAGAATAAAATGGTTTGCTGTGTGTTTCTTTTGTGGGGGCTTGGGTGGAGAGGTAGGTGTGGTGGTTAGGTGTTGGTTTGTGGGTTGTGTCAATCTATGGTGATGGCCAGGTGCTTTCTTGGCTGATTTGTGCTTTGTTGTGTGGTGGGAGAGTACTATAGAGAGTTGAGTCATGTTCTAGCGCTAGGTTTTATTCTATCTCTGCTGTGTGAGTTGTACGAATATTGTTAGAAATTGAGTGATCGTACGTGTTGGGGATTTGCATGGTGAGTAGTTGGGATGTAGAGGTATATAGTGTGTAGGAGTTGGATGACTTGGGTTGGATTATGGACGAGAGCGGATAGGTTGGTTCTCGTATTTCTTTGGGGAGATGGTCAGCCGTGTGGCGAATTAGGTTGTTTATATTCTTAGGGAATATTATGAGTATGAGTGTGGTTGGAGGTGATTGAGTTGGTATGAGGTAGATGTGGTTATTTATTTAGCTAACGAGCAGCGGCGTTGCGGGAGGTGGTGTCTTTGGTAGTGTTAGTTGGGTTGTTGGTGGGAGCGTGTGTGGTTGGGTGGAGGCGGTCGGAGATGTTTGGCAGCGTACTCGTTGTCACGGTGTGTTGTATTCGCTTTCTGAAGCGAGTTGGTTTGGTGATAGTTGGTATATTCCTATGTGTGGTGTGTCAAGGTCGCACCAACCAATCAGCGACTCCCGTTTTGGAGGTGTGATGATGTCATTCTGATGTTGGGTGAGTGGTGGGGATGGTGTTAATGGTGGTGGATTCGGTGCTCTCGAGTGCGTGGAAGGTCGCGAGAGGATCATGGACCTCTCGTCTAGGTATTTTGTCTCGTGTGATATGACATTCAAGGAAGTCAGCTTGTGCGGTATGCAAGGTTGAGTAGTCTCTCTCCTTCTCTCCAGATTTCTTGCTCTTCTTGAGTGAAGCTCGTGTGTGTGAGTTGTTGTACTCCTAACTGTTGTACTGTATTCGTTTGGAGAGTGATTTATGGAGGTCAGACTACAATATCTATTGTGCTTAGTAATTGGACTGGTAATTTATATGTACGATAATCTGTCTTACGAGTTAGTTCTCATCGTGCATTAGGATGTCGGTAGTGAGAGTCTTAGCAGTATCAATATAAGGATACATGTCATATTTTTTAGCTTACCTCTGAAAATAATCGAAATTATTTCAAAGTATGCTGTATGACATAATTTTTTAGACAGGAGGGCGCAACCGCGGTCTCACGTCTAATTTTCGTCTCATCCCTCTTCAAGTGCATACCGCGCCTACCATATTAGTGGGATATTAAGGTCATGTTTAACGTTATTGTATCATGACAGGAGCTCATCTCTTCCTCTTCGTTATTGTTTCACCGTATCTCTGTATTGCTGTGACGCCTCGCGCCCGCGCGAGAAGCTTAGAGCCTAGCAGTCTTAGTGTTATATCTAATGCTTCTATAGTGCATTACTGTGTAGTTACTAGTAATCGTAGAGCCTGTGTCTATTCGATGGTCTTGTGGTTATATGATTGGTTGTGTAGTTGAGGAGCTAGTTGGTTATTCTTTGTGTTCATCCCTTGTAGTTTTGACTGTATCTCGGTTGTAATTCTTCGCAAATGATTTTATTTGTACTGTTTATGTATTGGGTATGATATTGTTCAGGCAATTTAATCATTAGAGAGTTCGTACAGGCAGTGAGATGCATTAAGTTATTGGATCCATATCATTTGCAGTTATTGGATCCATATCATTTGCGCTTCTGGCTTCGTGACTCGTGAGTTTCAGTGGATTGTTACCGTTACATATATTATATATATATAATATATATATATTATCCACTACCTACCTACTTTGTTCGTCAGTTAATCTCGAAGTGCTTTAGGAACCGAGGTATCATAGCTAATGGATATATCTTAAGCAATGAGGCTATCCCATGATGTATATTAGATTAAGTACATTGAATAATACTTTTATTGATGCTACTTTGAGTAATTATTGCATGTACCTCCCTACCTAGATTAAAGCTTGGCAGTTATTTATCTCCACTGACTCGTCCGTTACCATTTGTACTTCTGATAGCTGATACATACATATCGGTACGCGCGGTTGTTACGTTGGGCAGTATATTAGGCTCACACGATAGACTATTTATTTAGAGGTGTGCGTTATGGAGTACATGTATTCCACTGAATATAAGTATATATTGATGTTCTAAATATATATAATATGGTTCTAGGATGAGGGTGAGAGTAGTATCTGATGATATCTAAACCCTATTCATGAGTGTACATCAGGTGTGAGATAAAGTCTGATAGTAGTCGAGTATATATTTCAATCACGGTATCAGAAGGCATAAAATAGGCTGACCTAGGTCATAGACGTCTAGCTATAAGTAGCGATAATATATTATATAAGTATATATTTATATACTCATATATATAGTTATATAGGTCAGTACTGCGTTGAATGACAAGTACGTCGTCAGATGTATTATACTATTGATAATGCGAAAACTATATAATATACTACGGCTAGGCGTGCGCGTGCCCTAGCGATATCACCCTATTACCTCACCTAAGAGTGCGATTCCACGGCATGAAAAAAAATATAAGTTATATTTTATTATAATAATAATATATATAATTTATATATCTTCGTACGGTAAGGAGATAATCGGTACATAAACGGTGGGTTACTAGTTTCACTTTTTATAATATGAATATTTATACTAGTTATACTATAGAAGCTAATTTACACGAGTAAGTATACGTTTATTGGATATCAATCTTAAATTATATTATTCTAAAATTATTATATAACTGTTTTTTATATTTTTTATACATATTTATTATATAGTATATTATTTACTAAAATTTTTATGCTTTATCATGTATTTTATAAACGTAAAAATTTATGCGATTTTTAGAACATGCCTTAGTCATACATATATATTATTAGTCTTACTGTCATATATTATTATATCTAATTATAATTCAATATAAACTACATTTAACATAAACATCTGTTATAGCATGATTGTAACTGTACCCCATCGTATAGATCACGAGGTAGATCTATTGATCTTATTGATTCATGAGAGTACGATCGAAATTTTTATTTTCATTTATATATGTTGATGTTATTTTACATACTCTATATATATATATATGATGAATAATAATATATATAAATATATACTAATTAAAATACATGATTAGTATAAATCGCGTATTTGTATAGAGTTAATAATAGATAGTGACACGGCATAATACGAACTTACTGACTACTTTCCCATTACATCCGTACATGCAGATAGTAGTGCTATCACGCGGAAGTTGACAATAACTTAGTGATCTATATATAGAATGAATGGATAAAGTTGAAGCTATTATGATACTTGATTGATTGAGATAATAGCTAAATTAGAGTTAATTACAGTAGAGAGTTCAATTTAATATTATTTTTCACTTTGGTTTATAAAGTATATAAAAATACGGAATAGATATAAGGGAAGCAGCTCAATGACCATTATGTATGATATACTGGCAAACTATAGCAGTCAGCAAACGAGAACTACACAGGCATTGTAACATGTGCGTTTCGATGAACTTAGACATGTTCCCATGCATTCCTTCTAGGATCAATTGATCTAGTAAAACTATACTAATAAGTGACAAAGAACCATTATCATGAATGACGATTATAAACAGTTTGTACGTATATCAGGCTAGAATTTATAGGCATTGGCAAATATAGTAGTGGACTAGATACCTAAGTGTTTGCATCTGTTAGGACAGCGTTAAGACCTGAAAAGGAAAAACATGCGAGGTAGTGGGTAAAAAACGTATGACTTAATGCAACTAAAAATAGAACTTCTTCAGGACAGTTGCATACCCCTCGGGGTAGCTCATTAAGCCCCCACCACCCCAGCATAAAGGAATTAAGAATTGAACTGAGGTTGTAGTCCAGCGAAAACAAATTTAGAGGTCTTAACATAGTTGCATACATTATCATCAGGTCGACGCTGCCGTTTCTAAAATAGATGTTAGCCATGTATGACTGCTACTAACAATAAGAATCTGAAATTGCAGTGGAGTAGTACATGATAACACGCTATATCCTATTACGCTACCCGTGTACTACTCATGTATGTACGCTATATATACGTAGTTGCCATATCACGTACCTAAACTGTAGCTACTCAGTATACCGATGTTGATATAATATAGGATACTATAAGTGACCTAGTTTTCATACTACACCGATCTACCACCATACAGTATGTGTGCGCATTAGCCATACAACACTAATGATATTCACCATAGGGCTAATCACTATCCACTACGGATTTATTACAAGCAGTCAGACGCTGACTATAGAAATCTAAGCTTGTGGGTCTACCTATGAGCTCGATATTGTACCAGACATACAAACAACAAGCAACAACAAACAGACAACAACACTCTTATCCATTATACTCGCACAAACATTCCGCACAGCGCTACTTACACGGCAACCATTAGACATAGTTAAGTTGTTGGATCTTGTTTTCTATGGCGACTGACACTGAGCGGATTAAGGATCGTGTAAACGCAGCTAGTCTCCTACAGCGACATGATGTGTGACGCCAACTAGTTTTTCAGTACTACGCTGGATGCTCATGAAGTCTACAGCTACCGTTCTTAAATCTATGTTCGATCTAAACCGAAGACCTAAATCAATCATACAGACCTGTGCAGTTAACCTGACCCTGTAAAAAAGTCTAAGCCATTATACTTAAACCATACATGCTACCGAAGCCCTAGAAGGACCCTAGACGAATCTATAATGCATGCTATAGCATAACTAAATAACGGTGAATGTATCGCATTATGGTAGTAATGGGGTTTAATGCAATACTACCGTAATATTTTTTTATAACTCTGATTTATTATATAATTATTAGCATCACGTTTTTATGTATTTTATTATTTTCCATTTATTAATAGTTTTATATTTTTGATAATTGATGTTTCAATTTGTTGACCTAGTTTGTGTCCGTTAGGAATTTTATTTGATTACACTATATATCAATATATATCACTATTATTTAATAAAAGTAACAGAATGTATATTTTTTAGTAATTTGCAATCCCATATGTAATAATTTTATTATCTTTTATTTTAGTAAATTTACTATTTATCATAATTATAGCTCACGTTAGATTCACTAGTTGTTGTAGTTTATATCCACCATCATTAATTAACTTTATAATTTAATTATATTATTAATTATCAGTATTATTATTCAATTATTTATATATTTATTGATTTTATATAATTAATTATATATTATTATTATTATATATATATTGATCATTATAATATATTATTATTATTATTATGATTTTATCTATATATTATTTTATTAATTATTATATATTATTTCTTATTATTATTATTTATTATATATTATTACTTATTATTTATTATTTATTTTTTGTCTTTTTATGCTTTTTGTAATTTTTGTAATTTGTATACTTAGATTATTATTATTGTATTATTATATATGTGTTTATATATAGGTTTATCTGTCATGATAGATATTAGGGTAACAGTTTGTTTTTAGCTGAGGTTGTTTCTTTTCATATCTTATCTTGTATGTATCATAGTATTTATTATAGTGGCTCCTTATTTATTCTGTAAATGTTGTTTTTCGAAAATAATAAGAATACTGGATACGAATATGTATTAATTATATATAGTATATATATAATATATATATATATATATATATATATATATTTAATATATTATATATATATAATATAATTATATATATATATATATACTATATTTATATATATATATATATATATTTATATATATTATAATATATATATATATATATATATATACTACAAGTAATACATATAGATAATATATATATATTAAGATATAATTATATATATGATTTTATATATATATTATTAATATATATATATATCTATATAGTATCTATATATATATATATATATATATATAATATATATTATATATATATATATTATATGATTATTGATATTATTTATATTAATATATTAATTTTAAAGCTATTATTATGTGAAATATGGAATATTTATTTTTATATATGATGAAGTATGATATTATATATTCTGATAATATATGATATACGTATGAATTGTAATATATAAGTTTATAATATTATAAGTAGATATAAATATCTGTATATATATATATATATATATATAGTATATTATTATATTATATAAATATAACTAATATTTGCCTTGCTTAGTATATATATAATTATCATCATCTAGATTAGTCCTAATTGAATACAATCTGTGATGTAGTTTATAGTATTATCTACCATTACTAACGTAGTGCGGGACTTGCATGCTAACATAAGTGTGACGTCAGTCAACCATAAATATATTATGGCTATTATGAATTATCTAATATGCTATAGCATATATATATAGTTAACCTATATATATATATTATAGTATATTAATATATACCTTAATAAGGTATTAATTATACATTATTATAGTTTATAGACGATACTCTATATATATATATATATATACACCTTATAATTATTATCATTAAGTATAATTAAATATAGTATATATAATATATAGCTAATTAGGTATATAATATAACCTAAAAGATTATATATTAACATTATCATATATCTCGAGTACAGTTGAGATTATGGATATAATCAATATTACTTGATTATATATATGAAGATGTTGTGTAGTAGGTAGGTTATATGTCTTATTTATCAATAGGTGAATTAAGTATTTAAGTAGATAGAGTTACAGAAGTACAACCATGCGGCCGGTAGTCGCCGCACAGTAATGACCAAACTATAGAAAGCGTGGAGACCCAACCTGAGATTTTTTTTCTAAAAGAGTTCCCTCTTCCAAGGCGCTCAGCTCGTAGGGAGACAGTTATATCGGCCCAAGTAGCTGTTGGAGATAAGTACTGAAGCGTAGTGAAGATAACTGAGGCGATGTTGCGTGTATGCGAAGTATATCGATGTAGAAAGCGCTGCGATGAATAATTGGTATATCTGTGTTGTCTTGGGTTATAGTACACTGGATATCATGACCCCTGGTAGTCACTAAAAATGCTGTATCAAAAGAACAGAAGTAATCGTTTTCTAGGTGAGACCGTGCGTCATGCTTTGAACTGTGTCAAAATAAGTTCAAAATTTATAATCAATCAGCTGGAATGAGAAAAAAACTATGCAGTGCATATCGCTCCTCAGTACAAGATGCAATACCGGAGAACCCTAAAGTTATGGGACTTAATGCAAAATCCTTTACACACAACAAGTGTTGAATATTTTTGAGACACTTTAAATAACTTACGACTGGATCTAGATCAATATATATATTTATCAGGATTGGTTGAGTCCAGCCAGCTCATTCTTGAAGCAAACTTTTACGCATAATTTTGAATTTTAAAATAGTTTTTAAAAGTTTCAAAATTTATGAAATAATATAGCCAAATCATGTTAAGTTTTGTTATATAGTTTTCGCAATGTCACACACAACACACCACACACCACACACACAACACACACACACACACACCACACCACACACACCTACACACAACCTACACACCCACCTACACACAAGAACAGACACACACACACAGCCGTATATATATATATATATATATATATATATATATTATAATATAATATGTATTATATATATTTATATTATATAGTATATAATTATATATAAATATATATTCATTAGGAGGGATACGTTAATCGGAATCGGCATCGGAATCGGATGAATCCACTTGTTTTTCAGGAATCGGAATCGGACAAAATGTACCAATTCTTTGACCGAATCTTTGGTATACAATCTGAAATAATTTTTATTCGATCTTTATGATATTTCAAAGACAATATTTCGAAGTCTTCCGTATTGATTTTTAATTTCAGTTCTCCTGTATTCCATTTAATTAAAGAAAACTGGGTTGAGCGGCGCATCTTTACGTAGAGCCTAACGATATCCAGTTAGGATTTTCTGACAGCATAGTGAGGCAGACATTTGGCAATGTTTCGCTAGTCATGTTATGTAATATTTTGATAATTAATTATATACCCGTGAACTCGTAAGTTAGCACTGAAATATTTGCCTTGTAGGCTTGTATTAATTTGGAGTTATTGAATATAAATGCTATACTTCGAGTTTCACCTTTTCATGTATCTCACAACACA
>JABUQX010042098.1:32500-37227 GCA_015478945.1 Trachelipus rathkii
TTCTCAAATCTAAGAAGCATATAAAAAAGGCTTGGAAAATCATAAGCGGTAAATTATCAATAGAACCTGAAATATATAAGGGTGTTGACGACCTATTCATTCAAATCATCAATTATCCAAGAAATAACAGTTTCCTCGTTACAAACCAACAATCAACCAAATCGTTTTCCCTATTTCTACATCACTAGGCCTCAGGAAATAAAATTGTATCATATATAAATCAATTCCAAAAAATAATCAGCACTTAAATATCTTACCCCTCAATACAATCCAATAAGATGACCCAAAATTCTACACTTAAAATGGATAGAAAATAATATATCTTCACTTCCAATGAATAGTTACTTTCTCAGGACTATAATCTATTATATGTTAAGCCAATAATGATAGATACTTAGTAAACTGCAGCACGCCACGTACTCCTAATTGTCAACAACGCAAGTGATTTCTTTCAAGACCCTCGCAATGTCATTTAGTCCAGAAATTATTCTATGAAAAATGCTCAAATACTCAGAATTATTTTTGTTTGGGACCTGAGATTTAGCCTCCGGACGTCACTAGGTCTCTCTCCTCGGCCGAGAGCTGCCAACCACCAATTTTAAAAAGACATAAATACTAACTATTTAAATAGAAGTATAGTTTTCATAATAAGGTTAAATGCATGGCCGAATCCTCATTAATTAGATTCAACATTAACTATAAGCTCCAACTAAGTGTAATAATGATTAATAAAATGATTACTAGAAAGAGAATACGCATTCTGTGTTTATGTATTTTATATAATTTTTTATATAACATATTATGAATTAATGCTAATTGATCATTTGTAATAATAACTTAAAATCTTTTTAGAATATATATAAGAATATAATTAATTTTCTTATATTTATAATTCTCGCGCGCAAAATATATATTAATACTTTAAGTTATATTAAGATCTAACTCACACTTATATTGAGAGACGAAACAGTTTTCATGACATTCCCTCAACATACATAATGATTGGCTAACTTACATTGATTACTTCCTCAATCACACCACTCTCTCTACTCTCATCACCACCCTCAACATTCAACAATTGCAACCAAATATTGAAATATTTCTCCACCCTTTCGCCATCGCACTTCTTCATATACCCACTCCTCCTCATCACTATACCCCAAATATTTTTGATTCACACTCTCCCTCTCACCCAAAAAAACTCTAAACATCTCACCCCACACATCATATACCGCAGATTAAATTTTTCAATTTTACTCAATCGTCGTGCTCTCCATTATCTGACTATTATCTTGCAAGGTTAATAATATAATATCTTTAAACTACTTTTACTATTGAATTTCATTTTTAAATTCTTCTATTGGCACCACACCACATTTCCTATCTACACCACTATAAGACAAAACACTGACGCCCTTGGACTATACTTTATCTTGACCTAACTTTGCCAATTCACCTTCAACACTTCCACACACCACCGCCACAAACATTTAATGTTTACTCATGTAAGAGATTGAGCGCAAAAGAATAAACAATGCATCAGGAGATCTTGTGGCCTATCAACATTTATCATAGCGACTTCTCCACAAAAAAACAAATATCTGATCCACAACAGTTAAACAAGCTTTAATAAAAAAGGACATACATATTTTGGCAACTATGTTTATCGGGCATACTAGACACTAAGAAACTTAATCAAACTACATAATTTATTTACAAAGATGGGCAAGACCCGTTTCTAAGTTATAAACACCTCATAACCTTTTCAATAGACTCTCTACTTCAAGTGCAGATAGGACACTTCTAAAGAAAATCTATAATACAGACATATTAAAATTCCTCACAACTTTGCTTTCCAACAGCTACCTCACAATCACCTCACCCGAACCAACCACATATTCAACCCACAACCTTCTTCTTCCCCTAAGACCTTTCCCGCATCGGTTCAGACACAACAGTCATTTACTTCATCCTTCCCATACCCCTTCTTCTCCTCCCCAATCTACATCCCCCAACTCCCCCCCATCCAACAACCCCTATTTCTCCCACTCCGCCAGCTAACCTCACTCTTCACTCATAACCACCTCTCCTACTCATACACACATTCTGCCTTCCAGAACACTACCTAGAACAACTCTCTTTACCCCATCTCCAACACAATCAACATTATCACTCCCATCTGCCTAACCCTCTCTAACTTACGAAATATTCCCTCTCTTACCACTTACACCACGTCTCTTTTATCTACCAACTCCAATAGAGAACACGATTAACCCCCCAAACCCCATTCCCACCTCTCCAAAATATAATTCCCCGTGCAAAACCCTTCATCCATCATTCTCCTTAGATATATACCCCTCCCTTGCCACCCTCAACCGTATTATTAAGTAAGACACCTTTGAAGATCCACTCGCTTACAAAACCAATCTATCCTTATGCTAAACCACTCTAAAAACAACCCTTTTATTGAAATTACCTTAGTCAGATGAAACAACTTCAACCTCAACACCCAACACAACAACCGCAAAGAACTTTAATTTCCAATTCGCCTACAGCTCCACCCTCCTCTGAAACAATTACACTAGGAAACCAACACGGCTTCTTCCTCTAAACAAACCTTATTCCTTGGGGTACAGCTCTCCATCCTCTCTCTCTCTCTCTCTCTCTCTTCTCTCTCTCTCTCTCTCTTCTCTCTCTCTCCTCTCTCTAGCCATACGTCTTCTCGTCTCTCTCTCTAATATCTTATCTCTCTATCTATCTTAATACTTACAGCCCCTTCTGATCCACCCCACCTCATTAACATAGAACTCTCCAACAGCCCATCTACTGCCTAAACACAATTCTTTCCACTTTCTCTATCGCAACAACTCAAAATTTTCCTCCTAGCGCGGCCCAGCGGAGAATATTTCACTCATCGATAGGGTCAAAACAAAACATAGAATATAAGCATCTATTTTAACAACCTCTCAAGGACTTACTTATTTTGATCATATTGCCCATCTAAAAAATTAGAAATTTCCCAAGACATATACATCTCTTACTCTATCTTTCCTTACTGTTCTTACAGAAACATTGTAAAGTGTAGTCAGATTCCAAACCCTTTTTTTCCTTATTTATATGAGCTACAATACGAAAACACAAGTAAATAAGACGGTAAATCTGAGAACCTATTACTCTGGATATTTATTCGCTCAAAACATGGACTTTAAGATACTCAGCATTATATACAAGGATTTGTAAAGTATATAAGAAAGTTCTGAAAACATTCGCAGTGTCCAACATCGTATATTTACACAGAGAGCGGAATTCAAGGATTTATGTCTACCACTATACAATGAATTATTTAATATATCTCCCTACATTACTCCCTCATTTGCAAGCAAAATATAGAGCAAGGTATTTGCATAACATATCAAATGTATGAATGCTCACTCCTGCATTTTGACCCCATTGCACAATAAAAAATATATAAACAAGAGCACTTAATAAGAATAAAACAGTAAAACTAGAAGAAGATTTACCTTGAAAATCTCAGGATGTATTTATCACACACCAAATCCACACTCAAAAATGTGAGGAAGATTAACGAGTCTTTGTTCAAATCTGGGCGCCGTATAATTTTAAAAACCTTTTCGCTCCTAATCCATCCCTGCATGTCTTTAATGTTTGAATCAATTCAAAAAAGGTAAATGATTAATGTATAGAAGTCATGGTATTTCAGAAACAACCATTACCAGCGCTTAAATACGTCTCAGGATCTCACAGAACACAAACATCAAAAATTTTTATTATCTCAACTACAAAATCAAACTAAGAACACTATAACAACAATATATAAAACCACTTCATTTCTTCCATAGATTTTTCAACTTAGAAATTTTTTCGGAACTAATTATAACGGTAGGACTACGACAAACATGGTAAACATCATCATTGAGGATATCAACAAGTTAACAAATATTATACACACACACCTAATCTATTCTAAACCAAACACCACACCTCTCGTAAATTCTAAATATTCATACCAATTCTCATCTCCATTTCTAAAGGTCACTCAAAACCTAAGGCATATTCACATTCTAAATATTTCACCCACTCCGAGAAAAAACTGAATCTATCAGATCTTCATTCCCCTACACTTAGAACTTTCACTCTTACATTAAACTCACCTCATACCAAGTGTCCACTCTATTCCACTAACATATGACTAGTATTTTTGTCACTATTATAATAATATTTTTCTCCAATGTACTTAGCTATTTATTCAAATTTGGGATCAATTCATCTCAGGACTCTTTACCCTTATACTGTCTTCCTTAACTGGATAGAAATTAACATTACCCATTATAGTGCAAAACTATTTTATATACACTCTGTGTATCGCTATGTCTGTAGAAGTGAAATTCTTCTTTCAAATCTCTGTCTATTACTTTACCTACCAAACATCCTATAATTATAATCCTTAGTTATTAAGCAAGGGAAACTTTACCTTTACTAATGTTGTATTACTACACCTCCTATTTCTAAACTCTCCCCATTAACACCGGTTTCGGTACTATCCTCAACAACCTTTACATATTATATTCCGATTTGCCACAAAGACGCAAAGGGCCTCAATAGTGTTTCCCCTTCGCCGAACGCAAGTCCTCCACAAGTACACTATATTTCTTTTAAGTTGGCCACACGTCTTGTAAAATGTTATTCTAGGACGCTACGCGTATTAC
>JABUQX010042099.1:0-2500 GCA_015478945.1 Trachelipus rathkii
TATATAATTATAGTAATAGATATAATAATTGTATAATATATAATATATATATTAATATATAATATTATTATTAATATATAATATATATAATATATATTAAATATTATATAAATATATACTAATAAATATATGAATAAATATATATATATATAGTATAATATATATAATATATATATTAGATATATATATTATTATATATAATATATAAGTATATATATAATAGTATATTATATATATATTTATAAACATATATATGTATATATATATATAATATATAATATATATATTAATATAGTATAATAATATATATTAATATAATTATATAAAGTAATTAATTAATTAATTTATATTATAAAATTATATAATATAATATAATATTAATATATAGATGATATATAAGTAATAATTATATATATATAATATTAATATATTAATATATAATTTGTACAAGAATTATTGTAATATTTGTAATTTATATATATAATATATTTAATAATGATAATAGTGTCAATATTTTAATGGATACATAAGTTATTAATTATATACTTAACCTTCCACAAAATGGAATCAAATCTAGGTTGCCTAGAGCCCCTTTGTATTAAAAATAGCAATTGTCAGAAAAAACGCTATGAATATTACTCTTCAGATAATAAGACCGATCTAATACAACACCACTATGAGAAAGTCAAGCAGCTCATGTACCTTAATTAACCTTTAAACATAATAATATTATTAAATACTTATACACTAATATAATATATATACTATATCATTAATATGTATAATATTATTCAATTAAAGACTGATCAGGGGTCGATTTGTTTACCGTAACTGACAAATGAAGGATTCATATTCAATAATTACTCATAATAATTCCTGAGATTCTTATTCATCCTAAACAATATGTCATATCACAAATTATACTATTCTCGTAACTATTTTATCTAATAATAATTGAAATATAAAATATATACGTACATAATAAAAAAATAGAGTGAAAAAATGTTTGGAAAATAATAAATAAAAAGAATAAAATAAATAAATTACTACACTCAAGCAAAATGATATAATTACTAAATATGAATATAATTAAAAAATAATAAATATATATATATATATATATATAATATTAATATAAATATATATAATATAATATTTATATATATATATAGAATTTATTAATGTATATAAGCAAATGTAGAAGTATAATTAGATTTCAAGGAAAATTCATTTTTAATATGACGTTTCATTCAGAATTAACGGTGGTAGGTCAATTATTGTCCAAATCGTCCCTCGAGCCACAGAACGGGTCTTATACACCACCATTTTACGATTCTGGATCTGAGCAACATTCAATTTCGAAGAATTAATGAGATCTTAGGGATTAATAACAGCTCTACAGGATATAATATATTCACGTTAGCATGGCAGATCCATATCGCGGAACCTTAAATCTCCATAGATACAATAGCCACACTACAAACGTACTCATATTAACGAGTAATAATACGAGCAGAGTTTTAATTAGAGATTGATGCCACGTTATCACGTAGTATATATGGTATATATATATATAGCTCACATCACCATCTCTGACTGGACCCCTGCTTGCCAAGCAGAGTATGCTCTACACTAGCTATGGACGCAGCTATACATATTATATAATAAATATATTATTATATATAATAAATAATATATATATATATATAATAATATCTATTAATATTAATACCTATGCATAAATAATATTATATAATAATATTATATATAAATAGAATAATAATAATATATAATAAATAAATAAATAAAATAATTTCTATGTTAATTTAAAATATAGAAAATAAATATAGAATTATAGAAAATATAATATATAGGTATTTAGAAAATATAGAAATAAAGATAAATATATTTATAATGATATAATATTAATTATATATATATATATAGAAATATATATATATATAATAATGAGATAGATCACAAGAATAATAAAAGAAAGAAACATCAAACAATAAAAAGAAAGAAACATCAAACAATAAAAAGAAAGAAATATAAAACAGTGTAAAGTAGAAAACCATCCCATGTCTCCTCCTAATGCAGTTCCCTCAGGTTGGTGCAGATGCGGCTGGAAAGATTTAGGCACCCCAACAAGTAATTCATTAGTACCCAATAATATCAAACAAATAATTCAAACAATATTTACGTCTGAGAGTAAGGCAAATTTTGTGCGAGAGGCGAAATATAGACGACAGTGGTTTAGGAATGTGAAGGTCAATTCTCTCTAGCACCTGGTAAGTGCAATACCTAATGACAAGAGATAGGGCGTAATCTCATTGTCAGAGAGAAACGAGGGTCAAGGGAGTCAGAAACGTTTTGGGCAGTTTATAAGTCTCTTAACCTTAGCCTCAGCACTATCCCAAACGACGGATTCACCCCAAATGTGAGAAGAGTATTCCATACACGGGCGAATAAGACCCTTATATAACTGGAAGTAACTGAG